>VWZD01008221.1:77714-98113 GCA_013396695.1 Sakesphorus luctuosus
AAATAAAAGCATTTCAGTTCTCTGCCATTATATTTCTCTTCCCCTGCCTTTCCCAGCACATGGAGACAGGTAACAGCCCAAGCAGCCCAGACACCTCCCCATCTACACTGATCTGCAATTTCCTGAAGGATGTGGTGATGGATGCTTCTTGACTAACTCTGTTCAGAGTGCGAAATCAGGTGGGTCTGGGGTCTTGTGAATTGAATCATCACAGAGGATTAAGCATCCACAAGGGGGACTTTCTTCCTCTCTTTAACAGAGGGAAGAGAAAGGTCTAGAAAGAAGTGAAGATCATGACTCTTCAGAGATGATGCTCCACAGCCTGACTGAAAAAGAAACTCTCTTAATTCCAGTTTCTCAGTGATTTATCAGGTACTGGATTTGCCTGGTATTCATCTATTTCAATTATAAAGAATATTTAATTTGTATTTTTCACAATGCAGTTTTGCAATTAAGCAAAGCCAAAGATTAAGCACTTTTTGCACAGATTTTTAAGTAAACTTCATTGTTTAGTTTTAATACAAAAATTCACTCATGCATGAATTACTCATAATTTTAAGCAATAAAATACTTTGGTAAATCTGTCAAGGATTGGTTGGGATCCCCTTTGCTTTTAATAACTCTGTTGATTTGGTTTGCTTTCTGAAGCTGTAAGGCAAAGCAGAGCACCATTTTCTATTTTCAGTCTGCAAACCGCAAGGTCCATTCATTTCTAAAATTGATCCCAGTAGAGAGAATTCCGAAATGTTATGGTGACTACACCCTCCTAAGCCAAATTTACAAGGATGTTGCAACATATAATACACCATATCCACTTTCAAAGTTTCATTAATGTCCGCCAGGTCCTTGTGGCCTCTTTTCTCAGTCTCATTGGGCCCTCCATGGCATTCCATCATGGATTTAGTGCATCTGGATGCATTCTGAAGTTCTGCCTTAAACACTGCAAAATATTATCAGCAAAGATCAACCTGACTTAAGGCCTGAAGTGGAAATCATTACCATTCTTGTAAGTTAATTGTATGATCAAGGCCACAGCTGGCTGGTTATAAATCCACACTACTGCCCAAAGAGCTGGTTCTACCCTCTTCTGTCTGCACCTTGTCACCTGGGCCAGCAGTGTCACCTGGGCCAGCAGTGTCACCTGGGCCTGATGACAAGGCCAAGAGAGACCTTCAAGTGAAAACTAAACTGACCAAAGCAGATCAGTTTTCAGCCAGAGGGGTTACCTGACAAGGCTGCACAGACACCAATAGCAACTCCAGTAAGTCTCTTCACACGGCCAGGGCTGTCCTGGCCAGCTGCAGCAAAGACTAAAGTCACCCAAGCCTAAAATTCTCCCTACAGACCGTGGCTTAAAGATACAGGGTTTTGATTCACAAATCAGAGCTTTCATTTTAAGGAGGCTTCATCCTCCCACTAAATCCAAAGATGGAGCTAGGGCGAGGAGAAACAGGGATCACCTGAGAGACAAAAGCTATAGAAAAGCATATTGCCAGGGAATCACAGCCTTGGAGATATTATTAGACACTTCATTCCACTTACTAAGCACAGTATTTAATTCACAGCCAAGGCCAAGAGCATGGGGAGCAAACTCTGCAGAAGGACAGAGCTGAGGCACTTAAATCCAGCTAACTCAGAAGCAACATTGAAATTCGATGTTAACAGAAAACCTCAAATAAGGTATAAAACAACATAAGTAATTCATAAGAATTATTTCTAAATTGAAGGAGGTGGTCCAGTTAGGGATTGTATTTGCAGAAAAAGACTTGAGCAAAAACCAATCTTCATCTATACTTTTAATTAACACCTTTTTCATAGAACCCACCCTTGGCTTGCACAAAAAGTTTATCTTGAATACCCTACAACAGCAGAAAGAAGAAAACCTCTAATACTGGGAAGCTTCTGGATCACCTTTAACACATCTACCCAATCCCAAACCCACATGATAAAATTTAACAAAAAACATGAAACCACAAAAAACAAACAGAACCCAGACCATCACAAAAGAAGAAAATAATTCTTCTTGCATTCTTTACTCAATATACACATAGGTTATTTTTCCATTTCCCTAAAAATCCCAACAACCCTACAGTTAGTATTTCAAGTAGACAGAGCTTACAAGCTCTTCACAGAATGAAAATAACTCCTAAAGAACATTACTGAATGCCTAAGAAGCCAAAATCTCTGGAGGAAAAAAAAAATGTGCAAACTAATCAATGCTGAATATGCTTAAACAGGGCTGAAAGAAGTAGGTGCTGTTTGTCTGAACAGAGCTTTGATTTTTCTGAAGTGGAGGAAGCTGGGAAAAGGTTGGGGAATGCATAACCTTACCTTAAAAGCTGGCAAACGATAATATTGACAGGGAAATGTGCCATAAGAATATTTATTTGTGGTGGACAGACAACATTTCACCACATTTTCAATAAGCTTACTTTACCAGTATCCTCTAACACTGATGAAGTAAAAATTCTTCAGAGTGTGACTTTGCACATTTTTGTACAAATGAAAAATCCAGTGGTAAAAGTAATAAAAAAGGCCTCAAGTTTTCAGCCTAATTCAATAAAGAACCTTAGAAATGTGGCCATCTTAATGGTCGGGGAGCACAATCAATTTAACACACCAATCACACGCTTAAACTACACACAGTTTTGTGTTCTCAGGGGCCCAGGTACAAGGGTGGTTTCCTTCCCATGCACCACAAGCACAAACAGCAGCCTTGTGCACACCAGAACCGCTGGCTTGCAGGAGACATCTGGCCAGGCTGCCAGTTATCTGCTCTGTTCAGGCTCAGCCCACATCCCACTGGCATTGCAAAAGGGACCTGGGGTACTAACTGAAAGGAAGCTCAACATGAGCCAACAGTGTGACCAGGTGGCCAAGAAGGCCAATGGCATCCTGGCCTGGATCAAAAATAGCGTGGCCAGCAGGCCCAGGGCAGTGACCCTTCCCCTGTACTCTGCATTGGTGAGGCCACACCTTGAGGATTGTGTTCATTCTGGGCCCCTCAGTTCAGGAAGGATATTGAGGGGCTGGAGTGGGTCCAGAGAAGAGCAACAAGGCTGGGGAAGGGACTGGAGCACAAGTCCTATGGGGANGGCCGTGGCACTGAGTGCCATGATCTGGTAAAGGGACTGGAGTTGGACCAAGGGTTGGACTTGATGATCTTGGAGGTCTTTTCCAACACAATGGATTCTATGATTCCACGAAAAGCCAGTTCCTTCAGCACATCACAGGCAGTGCTCCTGGCTCCCTGCAGGAAGTGCTGCCACCCCACCCTGGCCAAATCCACTGCCAGCAGGAATCTCTTGGTGCAAGATTCCAAACAGTACCAGGCACAAACTGGAGCACAGAAGAAGCACCAAAGATTTTCCAAGCCACTAATCTCACCACTGAAACACTCTCCAACTCTGTGCATACAACTTAGGTCACTATTCAGAATCGTTATCCTCACGTAAAGAAAAAAACCCAGTCCTTTTCTCAGAACCAGTTGTAATTTAGAGCTCCTGTGCTGCCCGAAGCATGACACAGTAAATGTGTCATTTTCCTCCACTTACCTTTCTCGTTAACAGACTTTTGCGCCTCATTCCACAAGCCTCCAGCTGAAGACGCCCCCGCAATGCCAATTCAATTAACATGCAGCCACGCAATCCCGAGGAGATGCAATCGTTCCAGAAAGATGTGTAACCCTGTGAAGAACCAAACACAGTAAGCTATCTCCATTTCCACCCGAAAGCAAACAGGAAAAGTGGCTTACTACGTTCTCTAAGCAGTTCTCCTGCCTTCATACACTTCTGAAGTGGCATCACTCGTCAGCTCCCGTTCCTGCCTTGGAAACATGACGGAGAAACAGACTCACCCTCTATTAGTTTTGATACTCAACTCTGCTCTTTGAAGAAGAGGAAAACCTCAGGAAAATGATATAGCAAGAAAGAGGGTGATACCAAGAGCTGTGAGGTATAAAGTGTAGTTTATATATGGTCAAAATGAACTCATTACATTTTTAAGACATCAAGATTTGGTATTACTGCCATCACACTGACTTACCTGAGTTTCATGAGAAATATTAACATGATCTTAAATGAATAAACAACAGGGCACTGATAATGCAACAATAACCTGAAAATGGATATTAAGTAAACTATGGAGTATACTGGAAACAGAAATGTTCCTATCAGCACAAATCATGGAACTGATTTTTTTTAGCTTGAATATAGTAAACTAAAAGACAAACGTTTTCAAAGAAATAATTGGAATAGCTACTCTTTTTGTCATCTAAATCCTTTGAAAATATGTATTTTTAAGGTTCAAAGCACACAGTTCTTAGACAAACTGCAAAACACACTTATTCTATGAAGCACATCACACCTGCCTTGCTTTTACATCTATTTCTGCACTGACAGCTGTGCTTAAATGGCAGAACAGAGCACTTATCCCATTATATTTAATAATCAGTACCTAGAAATACATGTATTTACTTCTGTACTCTGTTGTTCAACCTTATGACTCACAAAAATCTTACAAAAATAATTCTATTTTACCTATAGATTAAACAACAGCATTCTTGCATAATTTTTAAGTATAAACAACAAAATCACTGAGAAATCTTTTGTCTTTTGAGAAATGTCTGCAGAAAAACTTTGTATGATCCATAAAGTCCTTTCAAAATTCCTCTAGTGATGCAGTTCTAAAAATCCTCACTTTGAGATACTGTAAGAGAAGGGGTAGAGTGGGGGGGAGAGAGCTCCCCCTTTCATAAAATTTAACCTAACCAATAACAAAGACAAGTTTAAATCAAGAGCAATTCAATTCTACTCTATTTGCAGATAAAACCTGCCAATGTACAGATTCAAGATACACACACTCTCAGTCCACTAAACCTACAAACCAGGCCCTAACTAATGCCATCAAGTGCAGAATTCCAGGAATGTGGGAATACTTGCTCCCACTTAGCCATGCTCAAGAGCTGTATTATACAGATGACCGAGACTTCTGCAAAGCCTACAAACGGCCTTGAATCTCTGAAGCAATTACTGAAATATGCCACAGATAGGTGTTTAAAACACCATAAATATAAGGTTGGAGAGGCATTTGAGAAATTATCTAATCAGCCTTCTACTCAAGAGTTGACACTTGGCAGTATCAGCCACTCTTACCCCGCCATGCTGCAATTAAGATTTTGCTTGGCACCAGACACTTCTTTGCCAAACAACAAGCACGATAAGGTGCAGTGTTTGCTTGCAGGAGAAGAGATATGACTCCCACATTCTATTTCCAGTCAGTCTCTTTACACAGTAATTTTTGAAGTCAGCACATACGCAAACAAAAAATCTACTGCACAAATTCACAGGCACCATAAATTTGTAGTTCTTTCTATTCACAAAAAGTGTTACACTGTTACGCAAAATGCTGATGTTTTCCCCTGTTGTTTAGTCACGACAATGGAATTTATGTTTTAAATTACTAATTTTCAATGAAGCGACATTAACTACGCCACTCCCTGCAGCAATTACCAGGTGTAAATTCCTCTCCCCTGCGAGCTGATCAACACGGATGGCACAGGCTGTGGGTTGCCAGAAATACAGGATGATCATGAGCCATCTCATGCTGAAAGTGACCACAGGAGAGATCTCTTGTCCAACCTCCTGCTGCAGTCGGGTCAAGGTGCTTGGGGTTCTACTCAGGCAAGACCTGGAAACCTCCAAGCTTGAAGAGATTATATTCTTCACACATGGAACAGCTTGCTCTGGTGAGTTACATGACATCAAACTCATGACAATAAACCCTGTGTCACCGTATTCCCCCCCAGGCTCAGTTTGCAGGTGATCATATTCCCATATACAGAGATTGCTCTGCTATTAATACAGTTAGGAAGGAGATATTTTACAAGCCTGTGTCATCCTGAGCATTTTTCAATCCATTAAACTGATCTTTCCAGACTGGTCAGGTACATAAACTGATTGTTTTTGACACCTACTGCAGAGATACCAGATAATCACGGGAACCTTCACAGAACATCAGTTTAGCACACAATAGTCTAAGTCATCCTTTAAATTAACCCAAACTTGTTGGATTAAATGAAACTGAATAGGAGGTACCTCTTCAATACTGCACCTTCTTTAAATGGCATACAGTATAAATAGGAAAAGGTGTATAAAAGAGAAATAATAACAGTAAAAATAAATGGAGGAGCAGAATGGCAATATAAAATATACTTTACTCAGGCCTAAAAGGTGGCAAATGAAGCTCGTTCACAGGTTAGAAAAGTCAATGGCCAACTTCTGTGTTCTACTCAACTGTTTTTACAGGAAGGCAAAGTTTTTTTAAAAAATCCTTTAAAAACCAAGACCGATAGTGCAGTTTGACAGACAGCAATGGATCTGTAAACCAGTTATGGACCAGGAAGCTCCCACCCAGCTAAGTCAGAGTACCCCGAGGGAGCGACCACCCTGTGACCACTCACTCCCTGCTCATGGAACCAGACAAGGATCTTGTTTTTAACTGTTCTGTTATTTCAAATACCCAACAGTCCCAAAACACTGAACTGAAGCTCAAACACCACTATTTAAAAATGCAACTCATTCCACTATTTAATGCTCTTAAACAGCACCAGTTTTCTCACAAATACAACACCAAATACTTTTACTTTTCTATCTTTATCCAAGTTTTTACAAGCTTACTAACTCAAATACTCATTTCATTAAAGTTGCCTAGCAGCAGGGGGGAAGACTTACAAGGCAGGAAATTATTTTTATCTGACAGCAATCACACTAGAACAGCACTTTAAGCTATGAATAGCTTGCAAGACAAAATTTTAAATCTACAATGACTCAAAGATCAAAAGAATGTTTACAACTGTCATGTTTATTTACACAAACACAGCATTTTTCATCAGATCTGACCCAAAAATTTTCAAATAAAAACTACTTTTGCTAGACCAGCATAAAGGAAAGTAAGTATAAAGTTGACACCAAAAAGTTGCTACCATATTAACTTTGAAAACTCAGATTTTCCAGGCAGAGCACAGAGCTAAGACTAATACCCTCCTTCTGCTTGAAAAATAAGTTGTTCAAAATCCATGTTCATTGGGCTGTTTCTTTCCCACCACCTCCTGCAGTATTTATTGACTTTCTTCTATTTCCATCCCTTCTACCCGACTTCCATCCAGCTCACACAGATCATCCTGTTCAGTTATCCATTAACCACTTGAAACTCTCAGGTATTAAACAGCCTGTTGCCCAACAAAATAGTGCCGAGCCTTGGAATTACCCAAACTACTTTCCCTCCCACTTCCTGCTGTTCCCTTGCCTCTTTACATCCAAAGTTACTCAGTAGATTTTATAATTCAAAGATTATTTTTATTTTTTTCCTTCAAAAAGAAAATGGTTAGCATTGTATCTCTGATGCAGTAAGGCACTGCAGCAGTGACTCCTGTAATTTAGTATGTGAAAAATCTGAATGACAAGGCTAACATGACCAGATGTGCCTGAAGGTATTTTGTGCCAAGTATGTCAGTGACTTCTACACAATCAAGGCTGCTCTAAGACTTGCAAAAAAGTTGAAAATCATTTCACATCAGGGCAGAACAGCCAACCTTCAAGGAGCAGTCAGTCACTCTCACATTGCTCTATCTGGCTTCCAGGCCATCATCATTCCAGCTCTATTTGAAACAAACAAACAAACAAAGACCAAACAGAAAGAGCCCACAGAACAAACATCACTATTTTGTTTCACAAGTGCGATTTAAAGCCACTCAGCAGTGACAATGCAAAAAAATGCAATTAAGCTGCAGTTGCCATTTAACATTTATATTTACAGAGAATATAATCTTTCAATATAATCATGAGAAAACAAAATTACATACTCTTTGATGGATTACAGAGTGAAGTTAAAAAAAAAAAAGAAAACTTTCTCAATAAAACAGAGAACAAAAAGATCAGGTGATCTTTTAGTTACTTTGATTTATGTATCAGTTACTAAAAATCTCTTCCCATCACAGAAGTACACATTCTGTCTCCAGTTGTTCAGTTAACTCTGAACAGGTGAACAGCAGTTCAACTATACCTGGCACAGACAATGTGAGAGCAGGGAAGAGTGAAAAAAACATGAAAATCTCTCAAGATTTAGGAGGAGGAAAAGAAAAATGCTTTCAGAATTACAACCCTGAGGCTTCAAAATACACACGATAATATAAATAAATATGATGTGTTTAAGTTACTTGCTTAAGGCCACCTGTTTACAGAACAGAGACTGCAGCCAACACATTCTAACTTGATGAGGCTCAAGCTATTACAGATCACTCTGCAGACCACAAAGCCTTTGCAAATGGAAAGCATCTTTAAAAGTCTTATAAAAGAGCATCATAAAGTCAGGTAATAGTCTACAAAGACAACAACAGGCCCATCCTCAGATTCCCAGACTCACATTCAATGTCAGAGGTCAGCGTTAGGTGAGTTCTGACGCTGCTCAGACTCAGCTTGAACCACAACAGAAGAGCTTCCCTGGGATAATGAATGTAACGCTGCCCAGTCTGTGTTTCTTTCATTTTACATGTAAACTTAATAATACTCCTTAGACCCTCACCTGGCACCCTCCACTTAAAAAGCAAAACAAAGGACCTACAGTAAACAAACTGAAATAAGCCAAACAATTGAAGGAAACCCTCAAAAGGAGAAACATCAGTACAACAATCCAAATCCATGAATTCCTGTTCTCAAGAAATTCAAAATTCTTCTTTTATGAAAGACAGAAAAAAAAGACTTCAAGGTTTGGTAAATAATGCAATTTCCGAAACTTCATGTTGACACAGAAGAAATAAAATGTTGTTTTAACCATTTCCAGCCATGGCAGTTGGGCCAACTTGGACATTAAGAGAAAGCAAAGATGAACAATCCCTGCTCCTTGGGAGTTTGGAAGCTCCAGCTCCGAGGCAATACATCCTACAGTCTATCTAGAAGACATGAAACCCCCAACTTGAGAGTTTCTCAGCTAGGAGGCACGACCTTGGTTAAAGAAAGCTTTCACATTAGCAAACAATAAATTCTGAATTAACAAGTACTCTGTTCTCCATTGGAAGAGTATTTCAGAGAAAAAAATTCACCAAGCCCTACTTGGATGATGCAAGGTAAGAAAAATTAAGACTTCTCAAGCTTGTTGGAGTTTGCTATTAATTTTATTACCTCTGCATAGACAGCATTCAAACTGTGTTAGGGTAGCAATATAAAAGCTCTGAGACAAAACTACGGGTTTGCTTATATATGAAAAATGCTGAGTTTTCCCAAAAAAATGATGCTTGCTGGGATCATGGGACATTACTACGGGTAATTAACTCCAGGTTCAATTAGTTGCCCTTGCCAAATACACATGCCAGAATAACAAAATACATTTTGGAGACCTGTTAAACACACAAGATCCAGTTCTACATTAGACGAGAATAAGAAAGAGTCAGGATATGTACAGTGTGAATGTGGAATTTCGATAAAGACCTTTCAAAGTCACGTCAGGCCATCTGTAGGATCAAAGAAGGTAAATTGAGTCATCTGCTGGTATAAATTATATATTAATTGATTTTCCTGTTAAATAGCAGGAAGAGCCTACTTAGGTCCAGCATTCATACAGCACGTGTCACACAGGGAGAATGTACTGCCTGCTCCCTTTGCGTAGTTATTCAATTCTGAGAAAGACTCACGTTTTGTACATAAATTCAGGTATCTTTTCTTAGAGATAACAGAAGTTTCAGAGAGAAACACCCTGGGGGGAAAAGCAGAAAAAGAAACTGAGGACACAATGACATTCCGGTTTGTTGCTGGTTTGACGGTACAAGCACCTCTTTCAAAGCACCTCTTTTTCCCTGGAGAGATAAATTTCAGTCCTACCGTCATTTTAAATCAATGTCTCCACATCTCTTTTTAACCTTGCACAAACCCACGTAATTAGAGAAGGTGCATCCTACCCTGTATCTTCATTTTTAGCCCTCTGAGGGCTAAGCCCAAGGCAGCAGCTCCACCAAGCCTGAGCTGCTGCTGAAGACAAAGCCTCTTATCACTCCATGGAAGGACACTGCTGTTCTCCCCAGCCCACAGCAGCATTATCAGCCAGATAAAAAACTGTTCTGTCAGAGAGCTGATGGTCAGTGTCCTCATCTGATTCACCAGGCTGGTGAACAAATTTCAGAGATAACATGGAAAAGGGAAGGAATGTGGCTGGGACATGTAGCAAAAGACAAGAGCATCCCTTTCAGTGACAACCCACACTTCAATGGATGAACTCCATTCAAAACCTGAATAGTTTTCACAACCTGAATAGTCACAGATAAAACTATTCATTTAGTCTTTGGGATAACGAACTGGGAGCAAGAAAAAAAAATAATTGTACATTATTGGTGTACCTGTACTGAAGCTATTCATCTGCTCAGAAAATACAAAGAGCATAAAGCTTAGGGTATCATACACTGTGTTCATCATTACCTTCAGCACTCTGCTTTGGACCTTGGCAATGATTAACCTGATGATAAAAAATTATTAGTTACATTATTTAAATCTGCGAGAACAGCAATAGCCTCCCTTTCCAACTCTCTGAAGCAACAGCAAGTTCTTTTAGGCCTATTATTAGCTAACACAAAGCACAGACAGAACATAATAATCTAAAATCATTTTCTGTCACCCATTTGAAACCTACTGCAAGAGAGAGGCAGAGACAATTTATCTCGAAATACTGTGCTGAGGCAAGTCCAATTTCATAAAGGACTTTCAATTGCAATAGAACTGTCACTTTAGTCAAGATGTTCCTCTCTGAAGTAGTTTTGTTATCTACAGAAAGACAACAGGGGAGGACAGGAGGGAAAGGAGCAGCAGCACACCCAGCCCAGGTGCACCGCAGTAGGTCAGGAGTCATTAGGAACTCTAATCTGCCACAGTTTTCATGTCAGTGTCTGTTTCCTTCCCCTCGCACCCCATCTCCGACCCAAGAAACAGTAGCAAGTACCTTCACAACTTTAATCTGCTTCACAGCTATGACTGCTGATGACAAACAAAAGTGACAAACAGAAATGCTGGTCAACACTAGAACTCCTCTTGTGCAGCCAGCCAGCATTTGTTCCACTTTAACTATGTCCTTATATAGAGCTCTATAAACCTCTGATTCAGCCTCAGCAGCCTTAGATGGACTAAACATACAGAGCACCTTTAAACTGTGAGAACTGATTAATCTCTTTACCAGTCATCTCTCAAGAATCACAGAACCATACCCTACATTCTGTCTTCACAGTCTCCTTTGGACACTCTGTAATAGACTTTAAACTTCACACAGTTGGGGATTGCCTGGTCCTGTAATTTGCTGAGGTCTCTCTGCAGGATCTCTCTGACTTTCAGGCAGCCAATAGCTCTTCCTCATTTAGTGTCACCTGCAAACTTAGTAATAAGAGATTAAAAACAATAAAAAGATAAAAACAACATGCCCAAAACTTGTGAAAGCTAAAATGTTCAAGTAAAACATCTGCTAGAGGAATACTCTGAATTTTCTCACATTTCAAAGGAAAAATATTCAAACTTCAAGTCACTTGCAATTAAAATAAACTGGATTCCTCTTCACATCAGACTACAGGTCTTTGCCAGCCTATACCCAACTAGCTCCTTACTGCACTTCTGACCTTTCAAAGAAGCATCATCACCCTCTCAACTCAGAAGGCTGCAGGAACATCTTAATAATACATCCTGGCCTATGAAACTTCTGAAAATTACTATCTGTTTAAAAAAGAAATGCAAGCTGGAGTGCCGGAATGTTTATTATTGGAATACTACAAAGTGAGGGCTTTGATGTCTCTGACTCCAGTCCCTCTTGAGTTCCACTTTTGATGCAAATGAAATCATTAGCCATTTCACTGGAACATAAGTTGTTATAAATAGAAGATATGCTGGCGAGGGAAATCTCTGAAGAGTTCTGACAGCCAAACACTAGAAATACTTTAGGAAAGCACACACACATGTCCTACAAAGTGCAGTACTGTTGACAGGAAACTTGTCAGGTATTTGATTAACTTGCCACTGCATTTAAGAATAAATAACAAACAGCAACTGCTGTCAACTGGTGAAAGCACTAAAGCCAAAAGTTACTGCCCACTTTTTCAAGCACATACACAGGCATATGGTACACACACACATCTCTCACTAAAATGAATATAATAAACCCCCCCAACTTTGCCGAGGAGAGGACAACTAATACATGCACACTGCTGAACACTCATGAGACCTCCGATTAAATCAGTGCTGAAAGAGTCTGACCATTTAGAAATGAAAAGACAAACTTAGAAGCCCAACAACTATCATGATAAAGTGTGTACACAGGCAGAGAATCACTTCAAATATTTGCACGGCTCTTGCAAAGCCACCTTTTATCACAGTCTAGTCTCTGTTCTCCATATTGGTGCAAAATAAAGATGTAATTAGTTTAGTCAATAACCTTTGAATTCTGCCAACTGATTTCTACTCTACCAGGTATTGCCACTAAGTGTAAAATCTGATATTTATTTGAAAGAAATGTTTAATTAGAACTGGTGCTTAAATACTCCATGCCAGACATTTTACTCAAACAAGCAAGTCTCCCATGGTAGTAAGCAAATGCAGCAGGATCAGAAAAACAGCCCAGACCTTGCTAACAACCCAGAAGCTTATGTGTACGTGTATGGTCAGACTTCATGAACGCAGATTTGGAAAGGGCTCTCCCCATGTGGGTGTGCCCTTCCAGCCTGCACAGTGGATGTTTTAGGTGAGGCTCAGCATGCGCAGAACTGGCCCCACCGTTTAAGTCCTGAGGGTTCATTTGCCACGGCCGAGCGAGCTTGGACAGTGACAGTGAAGTCCTCGGGACTGTCACAGCACCCGGTACTGACCGGGGCTGACCTCGCTGAGCATCCGAGATCTGACAGGATCGGATGGCAGGGAGGCTTGAACTGCCGGGGATGGTCCCTACTGAGACTCGAACTCAGGTCCTTGAGATTCGGAGTACAGAGTGCTCTCCTTTACACCACGGGACCGCTCACATCCAGAATCTTACAGCACACACTTTGGGCATGTTTATTGTCTCCTGGTGGCAGGCCAATCCTGGCTAAGTCACTCACAACTGCTTCCCCAATCACCTCAGCAAGACGAGGGCAGAGAACAGAAAGAGAAGTGAAAAACCAAAACTAAGTGATGCGAAACACTTGCTCACCACCTCCCACAAGCAGAGTGATGTCCAGGCAGCCCCCAGGCTGTGACCACCCATCCTGCTCTCTCCCTTCTCTTTTAGTCGCTGACCATGGCACAGGCCGGGGTTCCCTCTGGTCAGCTGGGTCTGCTGTCGTGGCTGCCCCACTTTGCACAGCCCAACCCACCGACCCTGGAGGGGTGGGCAATGTGGCCCTGACACTGCAAACACTGCTCAGCAGGAGAAAAAAAGGGGTGTTATCAACATTGTTTTGATCAAAAATCAAAACCACAGCACCATACTGGCTGCTATGATGAAAATTAACTCTATCCCAACCAGGTCAAGTACACTTCTCTTTTAAAAAAGTAGGAAAAACTTAAATCTGGTTTGTCCTTCTAACACAGATGAAGCAGGTCTGTTATTGCCTGACTAAATAATACATGGAGGTTTCGCTAACTTTGATGTAACTACACCACATTAATTAAAAATACAGTTCCCTCCTCCAGGCTTATAAATACAGTTGTACCTGCACTCAAATAAAACAGCTACCCCTCTCTTCCACCTTCTCTTCTACAGCAATCACAAGTTAAAACCCTGTGTAAAACACTGTGTTATTAAAAATTGGAGAGCTGTATAATGCTTGATTTTGAGGAATCTGCATCTGGTCTAATGTGAATGGACTTGCAGAGCCATATCTTGGGTCTCTAAAAAAACGTATATGTAAGGGATGGAGATTCCTCTCTTTGTCTGAACCTCTGCAGCTGCCTTTCAGTTTGTTATTTTTAGACAGGTTTGTCACTCGTTTCACTTGTCCAGGTGCAAGCAATTTTTAATAAACAGAGGATTTCATAATAATGCCATGTACACATTTTCATTTTGAGATTTAAAAAAAAAATCTTCTCACTGCATTGTTCTCACATTCAAAGGAACAAGTTCTTCCAGTTAGTACATAACACACAGCAAATGTGAACCAAAAATCTCAGCCACATTCTGCACAAGTTGCTAAAGCAGAAGTCCCATTTAAAATATCCAGCATAGGCAAAGCAGTAATTGTTAGCCTTTCATAAGTAAGTAATGTGGATAGAACATCCACGTGGCATTTACCCCAATCTAGACAGGAACTGTTACACACCTGCCTTCTCCACTGTGCAGTGCCCCAGCCATACTGACATTACACCCAATAAGTATGCAATGCTTCTCTTGTGGTGAAGACTGTCCAGTGTGGAAGTGCCATGGTAAAATTAAGTGTCTGCTGAAATTAAGAAGAGAAAGTGCAATGTGCTGTGCTGTACAAGAATGATGGACAGCCCATGTACCAAGGCCTGGCAGCCAGGGACTCTGCAAATAACACAACCACATGATGCCCTCTAGTAAGAGCCATAAAGGCAGATGACTAGAAAGTGTGTAGCAAAAAAGCAGCTTACAAAAAAAAGTGCTTAAGGGCATCAGCAACAGAAGGATACACAAAAAAGCCTGACAGACTCATTTCCCAGTGTGATGAATGAACCCTGTAACATCCACAATTAATAAAAGAGCTGGAATGTAACACCTCTCCAACTATAAAGACCTAGTTTACAAGGAATACTATTTTATTAACTCAACAGTGCATCACACACCAGGGCGGGGAGAGAAAAAAAGAACAGTGAAAGTTTAGCACAGGATATGCTGGGGGAGGTGGGAAAGACCTGTCATGACAATACTAGTGACAGCACCACACACCTCTGGGGTCCTACTCCTGCAGGCTCACACACAGTGCGCTGAGAGGAAGAGAACAGACATGCGCTATTTTATGTGCAACCTCAAAATTTTTGTCTGAAAAGTGTATGTGAAACCATTCTGCAGTAACATTTCACTGAAATTTATCTAAGCCCTGTCCATAAGCCAGGACAAACCCAGCTAAAAGCAGCACACGGCAAGTTGACTGATTTTTATCTTTGTTTACCAGAAGTGATAAGAAGACTTATTTGAGAATCGTGTCTATGTAGAGGAAATCAAGCCATGCATTTACTCCAGACCAGCTACCCCCTTCTCCAGTGTCGCAACAGAGAAGTGAAATGTGCTGTAATAATTATTGCTCTGTGAATGAGAAAGTCACTCTTAAATATACTGCCTGTAGGGCTTCGTCTGGACCATTCAGCCTTGCAAGGCAGTCCTGTTACACGGAGCTGCTGTAATGACTGCACCAGGATCAAAGAACACCTGAAAAAATGCCACTGTTTCTTTGGTATAAAATACTGGTTTTCAGTTTCATTCTAGCAACAAAGAGCAATACTTTTTTATATATATTTCATGCAAAATTTTCAATTAAAGCAGCTTGCTTTAGGGAGAGGATGGAGAGTTACAGTGTGTTTTTAGGAACACTCTAGGCTAAAGCTTTGGTTTTCAAGAGCACTTCAAAAAACTGAAAAGCATCACGGGAAAGACTTTGACAATGCTTTTGTCTTTGCCCTACACAAGACAACCTGACATGAAAGAAGGAACTACACCACACTCAAAGTTATCCACTGATAACCAATATAGACTACAGATTACCAATGCTGTAACAGCAGGGATAACCACACCAACTGCATCCAGCTGCTCCAAAAACGGCACATCCTCCCAGGAGCCCAACAGCAGGATTCACTCACCAGTACAGGAAAGAGGCACTTACTGCATCTTGTAGCAAACAAAGGTGGGCTACTCCTTCTCACACACTTCCTATCTTTCCTAGCCTGTAACTTATGTCTGGACATGAAATTAAAAAAAAAATCAAAAAGGTAGGCAAGTATGAAAGAAAAGATTTTTCACCACAGACATTACACAGTTTGTTGTTATTAGGCCCTGAACATTTGAGAAAAAGCAAGTCTTTGTCCAAGTTTCAACATATTCATACATCATTCCTCAACTTCAATGTGAATGAATTCCCGGCAGACGCCTCTTCATGTTACACTTGTTTGACTCAGAAATTTTCCACCAAAACTTGGGCACTTCAGAGTTGATGTTCAGACTGTTGCTGAAACTTCTTTTAATGAGGGGAAAAAAATACTGAAAGGATATGAAAAAGACTTTTTAAAACCTAATTATTTGTTTCACAGGCAAAAAAACTCAGACATCTTCATGATGAGTTTCACAGAAATCTTAAAAACAGGGAAAATTTCGAATGTTTTCAAAATTCCTATTTCACCTTTCACAAAAATACCTTTAGGATAACAATACGAAATTCAGAAATAAACCCAGACATTCATATTTTTAAGAAGGACAAATAAACTACGTTTTAGTACTATGCTGATCAACACAAAACAGCCCATCTGAAGCAGGCAAACCAGCTCCCTGATAGCTTATCTCAATCAATACAATGAAAAATATGGTAAGCAGGAGACCTTCACGTGAACTATTTGGACATAAAGCTACGCTGCAAAACTAAATCTTCATCAATAAATCAAGTTTCTGATGGCCAAACATAGGTAACAAAGATCCAAGATAACTTCTGTACCTTACAAAGGGCTTTAACATTACTTCACTCCCACAAATGACATTTTAGTCTTCAGCTCAGGCAGGGTAAAGGCCCCAGGAAATATTTACTGTTGCAGCAGACAGCAGTGCCCAGCTATTGTTTCAGCACACTTTACACGAGTACTCTTTCAGCAAAGAAGGAATTAGTTACAGATCAAGTAAATATTTTATACTAGCAGGTGCCAGGTCTCTCTAGTTGCTTCCATTTGCTTAGCTGTGGCAATTGTACAGAGGAGAGAAGCAGCACTGTGCTGCTTCTGCAGTAGATTCTCAACTAGTAATAAGACAGAATGCCAAAAATGAAGGGGAAAAAAAATTTACGTGTAGAAAAAAATTAAATGAACTTCAGAGGAGCAACTGTTCCCTAGCCCAGCCATCTGGCAACCTCTCAGTTTTTATGGGACTGAGTTATGATGTGGCTGGGGGACCTATAAGGAACAAACTACCTCTACTCATCTCTCAACTATCATTTTTAAACAGCTATAATCTAACTTTTAATATTGATCACTCCCTTCTTTGGGGAGCACTGACCTCAGGTGCTTAAGTAGTCCTACACAGTAATTCCCCTTTCCTGTGGCTTTGACCTGTCGTACCACACTATTTTTTTACCTAATACAGCAAAGTGTTTTACTTCAGTGAGTGTTTTCTATTCCTACAGCAACAGGCTATTGCTCTGCTTTAAATGTATGAACATGCCTCCTTTTCCCACATGTATTTCTGAAGGGTTTCCAAATACGTGTAGGTGTTCCTGTTACGCTTCCCTGAAAAATTCTAGTAATGTATTTTCTTCTAGTTTATTACCTGCTCCTTCAAGGACACAGCAGCTGTCACGTTATGTAAGTATGCACATATTTCAGCGCATATGCCTTATAATCTATCTCGACTTTGGAACACAGAAACAGTTGCAAAGAAGATACACATGGAAGAGGAACAGTGGAAAAGAGCAACCAGAATTCATACATTGAGTAGAGCTTAATTAGACAAAACTGGCGGGGAGACACGACATTAACAAACAAAAGAGGCCACGTCCAAGAGGCATGTTCAGATGCAGCTAATTGTGCTCACACATTAGGAAGGGGGTTGAGGGCTGGTGTGTTTGTTTTACGGCTGCCAGACATTCACAACAGCAAACCAATCCTGCAGCAGCAACCAGGCAACAACTCAAAAAGTTCTGCTGTGGCTGTTCACAACCATCACTCTGTCCTGGAAGCAGGAGTCACATAAATATGTAACAGTTTATAAACTGAACTCATCAATCCATCACCAAACAGATCTTCCTAAAAGACTTGCTTCTAATAGCAAGGACTCTTCCACCTACACTTTAAAATCATAAATGGTAGCTCCACATATGTGAGGTACTTTGCATACAACTCACACTAAGTATAAAGTGTTTAACTTTGCAACAAAACATTACCTAAAAATCTGAAAGCTAAGTTATCAATGCATGACTCAGTGATTTTTTTTGAGAGAGAGAAAAGCTATTTTTAGAAAACTTGTTCTTTGGCCAAATGAAAGTCCTTGATTTTATATTTCTTACTGATACAGTTTTTGGTCAATGCGGGCCAATTTTGCTTCATCCTGTTGGAATAAAAAGGAAGGATGTCATCAGCTTTAAATTTACTGGCTTTCAATTGAGCTTGTACCTCATAAACCTGCCTTTGCTGCCCCTTAGACTTTGTATAATTTTACAGCCACACTTTACAGACTTCATATTGCTTTTCTCTGCTTGCTCTCTTGAGAAAGTCTCACACAAATGTTATGGTAAATCAATTCTACTGGAAGCAAAGACTCTGTAAAAAAGCACTTCCATATGTGTAAAGTAAGACAGTTCTGCACACTTATCATTAGAACAACAGAAAACAAAACAAAATTATTCTTCTTGGAAAACAGGCCTATAGTTTCATTTCTAGTTTTGAAAGGAGAAAACATGACAAGTGATTTATGTAGTGTAGACTGTACACAGGGGTACAAACAGACCCAGAACCAAAGTCCAAAGCTCCAAGTTTCACATCTAACAAAGCTCAGGAATGGGGTATGTGACAGTTCCTGCACATAAACCTTCTCCCCCAGTGACATTATCATTCTTTTGTCTGATGTCTACACTGCAAAAGCCCAAGGGAGTTATGGATATCCATGCCACTGTAAACACTCAGTTCCTTTTTCCATACAAAGGAATACCAGATTATCTGCAATCTATGTCACCACTGCACTCAGCAAAGTGAGATAATTTATAACTTTGATTCATACCCTTGCAAAGCTTGATTTTTAGGCCCACTGTCAACCATTACCTTTTGATATAAAGACTTGTGCAATTTACTTTTCTAGGCAGACATAACGCTCCCTACCTTGAAATATTTACAGCATATGGCCCACATATTCAGCAGATTTAGAAAACAACCCTGGTAAAAAAAACAAGAGCTGAAAGATCACCCAGTTTATCCCACCTTCTTCAACATAAAACCTCCTAGGCAATCCTGCTACAAATCTCTCTTACCATACCTAATTTACTTTCCCCCTGCTACTCAGGTGTGGAGAGAGAAATGCAGGTAGACACAAATATTCAAATCAGCAGGTGAAAGCCCACACCACTGAGTATCTATTTCTTATCAGGATACCTTGGCAAGGTCCCTCTGCAAAAACAGGGCTACAAGAAAATGGCCTAAAACACACAACCTCTGAGTAAAATGTTATTGCAGTGGGTATGTACAACAATACACGTACACATGTGAAAAAAGAAAATGTTCACCAGGAAAACCGTTCTTTATCTTATTTATTATCAACCAGCAAGTCTATTTTAGATGCAATGTACCATCAAGGAGCATAAAACTTACCCGTTTCCCTCCCCCATTACTGGCCTCATCAACATGCAGAGTTTCCAGAGACTTCCACCCAATCAATCAACTGGATTAAGCCATTTACTTATCACACAAGGAAAAAAAAAAGGCAGGCTGCTTAATCAAATCCATAATACAACTCATATCTAAAATAAAGGTGCATTGCACTTCACCATACACCACTTCAAAGTAAACTGCTTCCTGACATTCTGCAGTGTGTGTGCTTCCCACATGGATTGCCTCTTCCAAACGAAACAAAAATGTGACATGCTGGGAGAAGCAAACCTTCCTCAGTGATTTATTCACAGTATCATGGCAAACCACGAAGCTACTGAAAAAACACAGAACTGTGTAATAATGCCATTTCCTCATTTTGACACACTTCTCATTACTCAGGGCCCATTTCTGTCATACAACGCTCCCCCAAACTGTAAGACATATTTCACATGCATTACTCTGGAAAGTCTTAGTAGAAAGGGCATCCCAGAGCACCTGAGAACACTGGGAAGTACCACGGAGTTCTGTCTCACAAGATCTACAAGAGCAAAGGGTCTCCCGTATTACAGCCAAGGCTAAAAGCTGTAGCAGAAAAAAGTATGAATGTGCCAGATCCAACCAGGCCTACAAGTCCAACGCTGGCCTGGCTCCCACATCAACGTCCCTGTCTTGCCCCGAGGCCTGTAAATGTCTCCTCATACGGATTTCTACAACAGCTCCTCTGCGAACCCCCCACCCACAGGACGATCCAAACTCTGCCACGTTCCCCCTCCCCAAAGCCCGACTATGTCTTCCTTGCCTCATCCCAAACACCGACCCCGTTCCAGCCACACTCGCTGCCCTGTCACCTCTGCCCCGAACCCGCAGCGCCCTTGTCCGTCCCGCCGCCCCCTCACC
>VWZD01008221.1:98340-121324 GCA_013396695.1 Sakesphorus luctuosus
GGGGGTGTGCTCGGGTGGGTGTTCCCGGGGAGAGCCCCCGGGGAGAGCCCGGAGTGTGCCCGGGAACAGCCGGGGATGTTCCTGGGAGGAGCCGCGGATCCATCTGGGGTCCCGGAATGGCAGAGCCGCCAAGGCTGGAAGGGACCCTCAGGATCGCCCGCCCAGCGCCGCCGCTGGGACCCCCAAACACGGGCCCGCATCGCCCAGCGCCGGGGTCGGACCCCTCGGTCACCCCCAGGGATGGAGACTCCACCGCCTTCCTGGGCCTGCCCGTGCATGTTCAGCCACAAGGCCGTGTCCTTTGCAGCCCGTTCCAGCCCCATTCCCTGGGCAGGGAAGCGTCCCAGGCCAGGCTGGGTGGGCGCAGGATGGGCTGGTGGGAGGTTCGTGGGCAGCAGGGCCAGGGCAGTGTCCGCCCCTGTTCTGGGCACTGCAGAGGCAGCAGCTCCAGTCCTGTGTCCAGGTCTGGAGCCCTCCGTTCGGGAAGGACATGGAGGTGCTGGAGGGGACCAGAGAAGGGCAGTGGAACTGGGGAAGGGCCTGGAGCTCCATTCCCGTGAGGAGCAGTGAGGGAGCTGGAGGTGTTTAGCCTGGAGGAAAGGAGAGTCAGGGAGGACCTTATCACTCTCTGGAGCTCCCTGGAAGGAGGATGTAGCCAGGTGGGAGGCGATCCCTTCTCCCAGGGAATAAGCGACAGGACAAGGTTGGACCTTTGGAAGAAAATCTTCACGGAAAGGGTGTTTAAACACTGGAATGGGCTGCCCATTTCCATGGTGGTGGAGTCACTGTCCCTGGAGGTGTTCAGGGTGTGAGAAATGCTCACATTTTACCAATAAATTTTAGAGGGGACAAAGTCATCAAAGCAAAACTAAACTTCTGTTTAACAAATTCAGCTCAATCAGCTGTGTCCCTCTGGCATAGGAGACAGACCCAGAACAAAAGGAACTCCAGACCTTTTTATGCCCTTTCCCAGCTGAAAGGTCCCTGCCCTCTCTCCCTATTGGCTAAGGAATTGGGGTTCACAGTCTGGCCCGGTTTGCCTGCCTGCCCAAGATCCCCCACACCCCTCCAAAGGTGGGAAAAAGCATTGGAAACTTAGCTATCCTGTAACTATTCCTTTAGCTTCAGCAAAACCTTAATTCTGTTTCTAACAAGGGAAAGACTGGACGTAGCATTTGGTGCCATGGTCCAACGTGTTCAGCTAAAGGTTGAACTCCATGATCTCTGTGGTTTTTTCCGACATCATTCTGTTATTCTGTGTCCCTGCCCATGACAGAGGCTTGGAACAAGATGATCTTAAAGGTCTTTTTGAACCCAAGCCATTCTGTGATTCCATGATTCTGTGTATATGGAGATTTACAAATATACCTGTTGAGTGAATTCAGGTGAACTCTCAGTTTTAACTTCAAACTGTAGAGATGGAGTCCCTCAGCTCTGCTGTCAATGAGCACCTTTTCAAACCTTCAGTCCTTTTGTACATGGCACACTAAAAACTAAAATCTTATTAACACTAAATCCCATATAAGTTTCCAGGCAGTGTATTTTGTTGCAGAATAAAGGTGCTCGTGGTGCAAGGATGGCCTACAACATTTTAGTTCACAGTTTGAATATTGCATTTGACCATGTTGAGATACATAAACATATATAAACCATGTATTTAATATATAAATAAAATATGTTAATAAATAGAGTATTATTTTTAGTGAATTGTTGATTTAGGTTTTTTAACTAGACCCTGTTTACTGAGACCTCCAAGTCACTCTGGAAGGGACTTTATCCTCCATTGTTTATCACACTCCCATTCCCTGCATCCCTTGCTGTTGTGACATGGTGACAGTTTGGTACAGGATAAGAAAGAATAGCAGATGGACAATCCTGATCCTCAAAGGATCTGGATCACTCTCCCAAGTGTTTGCCAATTGTTCCTCTTCAGTTTCTTGAAGCCTGCGAATCATTCACAGTCCACTTACTGTGTGACTTTCTAACTTTTTTTATCCTTCTGATTCTTTTTTTAAGTAAAACATCCTGCTGTGCCAGCTGAAATGCCAAACTGAAGCTTAAGGATGTAACATCACTGTTATTTTTATCAAATAAGCATTTGCTCAAAGAAGAGACACCACAATAGCATTACAAGATCTGTTTTCTGTAAGTGTCTTTTCTGAGTTGTAATTAAACTCAATTATTTATTAATTTAGTCCTCCATGAGCCACTTGAATATTTTGCTGAGGATTACAATCAAGATGACAGGAATGTAATGACCTGGGTCATCCCTTTTGCCTTCTTTTTACACAGTCACTGTATTATCTCTCTTCTTGTTCTTTGGAACTCTGAAGGTTTGTTGAGAATCAGAGATCAAAAAGAGCTTCCAAGAAGCTCTTTCAAACAACTGTATGCAAGCTCTCCTCAGTTACTGATATGACTTACCTAGCTTTAGTACTGCTGTTTACATTTTTCTTAAAGTACACTCTTAGCTGCAGGAATTTAGTCTTTGTCCTATGTGATAATATTTACCTATTTCCCCAGAATGCAAAGCTGTTTGTTGAAGACATCTTTTTAAAGCACTGTTAGCAAAATTCTTACATTGTACTTTAGTAATATCATTGTTATAATTTGCCTTTTATCCACATGCAATACCCTGTTTCTTTCTCTTGGAAAAAAGAAAAGAACATTTCTCAATGTCATGTACATTTTCTTTAATTAAGAAAACAATTTTATTTCTCCTTTCTTATCAATAGAACACACTGTTTGTTTGGGCTGTTACAGTGATTTTCACTGTCCCACTAGACTTGTGTGGCATTTTAAGACCTTGCATGTTTCATCCTGATTGCATTTTAAAGGTTAACTGATGGGATGTTGTTTAGGAGCTCCTAATTTTTATTTCTTTTTCTTTTTTTATTATTTGCGTAAAGGACTTATCATTATTTTCAGTTTTGTAAAGTTCAGTTTTTAAAAACAGTTGCTAATGATATTATACGTTTGCTGACTTTTCTGTATTTTGTTACAAAAGGGACAAAATTAGGATCACTTGTATGTTAATAATTTCTAATTTTCTTGATAAATTTCGGTTTTATTAGGGTGAGGCGTACTACGAAGTTCCTCATACTTGACAGTAATTTCTGTGACTTAGAGACTCAGACGTTTGCACAAATTAATTTCCAACAAATGTATTTCTTCATTATTAATTTCAGTTCTGACTCATTATCTGATGAACTTGAACTAGTAAGTTCAGTGTGAATCAAATTAAGAACACTTATACTTGAATTTTGAACCAATTAAATTATTTCTTTTACTCCAGTGCAACACTGACAGACAAAACCATAATCTGAATGGAAAGGGTGGCAAACAGGATACACTTCAGCCCATGATTTTGTCGATGTTGATCCCTTCTACACAGCTGAGATCTGGGTGTTACTGAGGACTGCTTGGCTTGTTGGATACACACCCAGGAGATCCTGTGTCATGACCATCTTACCTGCAAGTTATTTTACAACAGAATTAGAAAAATATATCTGAGTCCTCTGTGTCTCTACCAGGAGTTCCGAAGGCTGCAGCCCTCGACACTGCAATGTGTGGTTCGTGTCCTTTGGGTTGTCACTGGATGTCTTGTTGGGTACAGGCTTCCCTTCCTCCCCCATCCCAATGCCAGTGGCATCCAGCCTGAGAGCTGAGGCCTGAAATCTTCAAAGCATTCTGTTAAGAAGTAATACTGCAAAAGCACAGGCTGTACTCTATAAATAATTTTGTTCATCTTGCAGTAAATTGACCTTGCAACTCATCCTCTTTTATTCTTAAGCCCATATCTGGCAGAATGCAGTAGAATTCCGAAGGAGCCAGGCTTTTTGAATTGCTGATAGTCAACAGGAAAGTTGAAATAAAATAGAAAATAGCAAAGACATGGGTCTTAGAGCCTTCCTTTGTGTTGTGCTAGTTGCGGTTGCCATGATTTGCTTCCCTGTGGGAGCAGGAACTACTGCAGTCACATCAGCAGGAAAAGTAAGTGACAAACTAATTGCAAGTGTGTGTTGGGACAGCAGATCAGGCAAAGAGTTACTTTATCTCACACCTGAAGTTGGAGCTTGCATGCTCTTAACTACAGACAAATGTACCACAACTTGAATATCGGGAGCGTGACACAAAACTGGGTAAAGGAAGAAGTTGTAGAAGTCTCAGCTTACAGACATGCCAGGCCCTGGAACTTCAGACGCAGTGCATGAGTCCTAGTGCTGCTGTCACAGATGCTGCTGGGCAGATTTTTCTCCTGAAGGACAATTAGGTTAAATAGGATGTGCATGTTTTGAAATTGACAGCAAGAAAACAGGACCTGTTTTCTCAAAGGTGGCTGCTGGTTCTCATGGCTTCACCACCCAGCAGTTTCATCAATCAAGCTTGTTTACATTCCTGCCTTGTGTCTTCCATTCCCTCCTAGTGAAAGTTTGACACTCCCAATTACACCATTAAAAAGAAGTATCAGGTGGAGCCATGGTGTGAATCCCTGTAAGGATCTGACCTAAAAACAGCAGTCAAGAAAAAGGCCGTGTTCCCCTGTATCATTGCAGTGATCTATGGACAGAGCAGCCTCCCATGCAGGCATGTATCATTACTGAAGGAGCACAAAGTATGGAAACCCAAGGGCCAGGAGCAATGGGAGACAGAAATTTCTTACGGCCATATGATCTTTAAAACCATGCTGATTGCAGACATGCTGCTTGAGTGCTAGAATAAACACTAATGCCAGAAAAAAACTGGAAAGAAACTATCTTGCAATTTGTTTTATCCTATATTATCAGGATGATCTCCAGGACCAGGATTTTCACTTCCAATAGGAATCAAGATGTTGAAAGGCGCAGCATGATGAGAGAAGGTGGAGATCAGAGATATGAGGCATGAGCAGACTAATGAGTGACAGTGTTTGTGGAAAGAAACTTACAGTCAATGATCAACTAATCATAGAAATCTTGTCTGGTACACAGTGGCCATGTGATAATCTCCCTTTCAGTTTCAGCTGCACCTGTTTTACTCATAGTGTTGTTTTAGTTACTAAATAAATCCTTCACCAGCCTGTGCAGACCAGCTGGATTTTTCTTCTTGGTTTTAGGAACGGACTTTCCGACACTAACAGCAAATTTTTCTAAGTAAAAACACTTATTGATATGACTCTTTCTGTCCATACAACAAATTCTTGTTTGATGGCTTTTAATGCCAAACCATTTAGATATTTAAATTATAAGTTTACAAAAATAAAATGTACATTTTCCAATAAACCTCTTTTAAAGCTAATCCCTTAGGAGGATTCAAGGGCAATGTTTTAGGCTTCTAAAAAATTTGAGGAATTAATTACTACTTTCTGCAGCATAGTGCCAGTTTTTAACACTGAGCTCATAAAACATCAGATGCAGCCACTAAGTTAGTAATAGAATTTTTCTTCAAAGGATTTTGATTTAAAAAACAGCCCAAGCTTCTTTTAAGTTTTTTATCTACAAATACAATACATTGTGGATTTTTAGGGAAAGAATGACAAGCATTTTCAGAAGACCAAAGGCAGAATTGCAAAAGTGCTATGCACATTTGCTCATTTCAAAAGGATTTTCTTTATTTCAAGTATTTCCAGATCCTCTCATTTTCTTATCTCCTAAGGAGTTCAAATCATTGCTAAAATCTTTGTATTTTAATAGCATCTTCCTCCTTGTAGCTGAGTGAGATTGTTCAGCAGCAAGAATCTGGACTGGTTATTTTAATATTACAATTGCAGTACTGAAATCATGAGGACGAAAGTATCAGTCAAAGAGCTGTTTTGTAATTGAGATGTCCTTTCATTTCTACACAGGGGTCCTGTTCAACCAGCATCACTAGGAAAAATGTTCAGTTTTCTTTCTTAACAGATGTTCACTGAGTAAAATGAGTCCTGTAAAGCCTTCACCAAAACTCTCATTGATATTTTGGCAAAATTTAAATCATTTAATGTAGTGAATTTTATACAAGTTAAGTTTTGAAAAATCTTTCTTTCATGTCCAATGTAACAAATGCTTTCCTATCTGTTCCTTGTGATGCATATAAATACTCATCGACTCATAAAAAAATACATCAAGCCAGATGGCACAAAGAAAATGTTTCCATAGAGCTGTAATTTACAAGATAAATAGTGATTAGGGCAGCATTCGTGTTGTCTAAATAGAGAGTTCTTGCGTGCATTCAGAGTGTGTGTAGTATAAATGTCGATTGCTTTTAGTAGGTTTAGATCTACACCCTCTCGTCATGACCAAAGACCCACACAGAGAGAAGCAAATAATAAGTGGTAATTTTAGAACTGCAGATGTGAGGCAAATGGAGCCACGGGGTCAGCGAGGGAGAAAAATACGGATTCCAGGAACTACTGTTCACATCAACTCAGAAAAGGTGTGTGAGCAGCTGGGACTGGGGCAATGGAAAAACAATCTAGAAATATTTGGCAGCACTTTATAAAGACCTTTATAAAGACTGTTGTAAGGGAAATAAAGCTACATTTTTGAGTTACTTTGCTCCTGAAAAATCAGCCAAATGCATTGCACTCTGTGCTGTTCTGGCAGAGGTTGCATACCCTGATTTTGCTGGAAGATTTGTACTGCTGGTGGCAGCCAGGAGGTTGTGATCACAGAGAATGCCAGAAAGTTTTTAAGTCTGGCACAAATGTTAATACCTTCCATAGTATCCCCTACTCAGGGAGCAAAAGCATTGATAAATGTTTGTAGCGTAAACATACAGACATCCCTGATTCTTCCCAATTCATTCTAGGTAAAACCATGTCTAATTACTTTGCTAAAACTATCTTTTAAAACATGGAAGGATAAAATCCAAGTCAAGTCTTAGGGAGAACTGTCTTACCATCTTGCTGTGAACTACCTTTCACAGCTGACTACGACAATGGGAGAAAATTCCAGATGTTTTTTAGAGGGGATGTACTTGCTCTTAACTGAGGAAGTTGAGAGGCTGGACTCCCCACTCAGCTGCACAGAGTGCTCAGCTCCACAGCGCTGCCACGTCTGTTTTGACCTGTAATTCAGGTGCCTCTGCTGACTGCAAGGCAGAAAGTTCAAGAATATTCTTCCTGTGAATAGGTCCCCAAAGGGCAAAACCAAGCTAAATATGGGGTAATTTTGGGGGGGGGCTAGTTAATTCTGCACTGGATATCTATCTGCAGTGAAGCAATATCTGTCTTCAGTATTGCAAAATGGTATTATCATTACATAATTTTGTTGTTTTGGCTTTTAAAGAGATTTTTTTGACAAGCACTTGACTGTCTATGCAAATTTATAAATGTGCTGCAAAAGAGCTGTTATTCAAACAGAAATCTCTTCACAGTCAATCCTATCCACAGTGCAGACCACATTCCTAAATCAAATTGAAATAGTAATTTGAAGGGTTGGGACAAAGGCTGTTTAGAATGTTACCTGCACAGCAGAGATTGATGAGCATTTTAGCATCAAAACACAACATTATTTCTAAGGTTAGCCAGTTATTTAAAAACTTATTGCTGTCCAGTTGAATGTTTACATAAGTACTGACTGCATTAAAGAGATCATTAATGGCCTACAAATGTGTAAGAACTCCTGCTATGTACTAATGTAGGACCAAAACCAAGATTACCTGTGCAGATATAAGTAAAGGTGATGTAAAATGTGAGACACAGGGGGTGGTGATTCTAGAATGTCTCCTGTTTTTTAAAACTAGTATTTGTAGTAATCAGTGGATTCAAACAGAGTTGGGACCTGAGTAATAGTCAGGAACTGTCAGAAGACTCATGAAGCAGTGATAATCTTACCATCAGCCATGGACACCTGTAGCATGCTCATGTTTCTGCCTGTAAGTGGATTTTTTTTGTCCCTGAAAAATAGATTGAGGAAGAAGGATGGGGGATATGAAACTTCACTATTGAAGCCAAAAAGAGCTATAACAACAGCAGAATTACACAGCAGACCTGGAAATGTTATATGACTCTTTTTCTAGGGATGCTGGTATGGGGAAAGGGGACTCACTAGACAAAAGCCTCACTGACTCCAGAGTGAACTGGCATCTGCATTTCTCTGCAAGCTCAGACATGCAGCAAAGAGCAAGTGACAGCCAGTGAGCCTGACGAAAACAGTGTTGAAAAACTTGGCACATGAGTAGTTCCCCAAAAGTCTTTTCTGTATCTGGGAAGAAAAGGAAACTAAGTGTGAAAAAGTGCTTGCATCACTTGTTCAGTGATGTGAACTGCTGTCTTGCTGATGGCTACTTGCGTCTGTATCTATCTATCTATCTGTCTATCTATCTATCTATCTATCTATCTATTCTGTATATCTATATTTTTTGAAGGTACTACAATGTTACAAATGTTATCTTTGAACAAGGCAGAAGAAGCTTTTCTTTCCTCGAAGCTGTTTATTGTTACATTATAACTTCAAGCCATGACAATGCTGCCTTCCCTGGGGCAGGCAACCATCGGTTGCTTTCCTGTGCTGATGCAGGCACTTGCAGGATCAGCTACACATCAGAAACTACCTTCTGACCCTCCCCAAAATCTGCCTTCCACAGCTACCGGAGGTGACCTGCTGCTCACAGCAATAAGGTATGTCAGTGAAGCCAGGATGAGACTTCCAGGACTCCAAATGGAGTAGAAATAAAAAAGTGTTACCAGCTGAATTATCACCAGTCACAAATGAAGATGGAAGTTAGAAACAAAAAGTTAGTGGAGAAACCCAGCTGGTGACTTGTAGCAGAAACACATCCAGCAGCCTGAGAGGGTGGCCTTGGCATGGTCCAGCAACCTCCAAACAACAGAGATGCATCCCTTGGCTGCAGAGAGAAGCTGCGCAGTGCACCACTGTTTTTACTTGCATAGACAGTAAGTCAAAAACTCTGACTGGTTTGCAAGGCATCTTTGGAAGAAACAAATAAAAATGATTTTTTCTGCCTTGCTGAAATACAACAAATGACACCTGAGCTTTCCATATTTAACACAGAATATGTCACACTGATGAGTCAGCTATCTTCGTCACAGTGGCCTACTTTGGTATGTATGGTCTTTTCTCAATAAGTGTTTTTCCTAATGTTTCCATAGGTACCACCTTAATTCTCTTTGCCAGGGGATAAAACAGTGATTTGAATTAACAGCTGTTTATTACAGTTAAGCACTTCAGAGAGAAAATTAAAAAACCAAACCAACAAAACAAGACAAAAAACTCAAAAACAAGCAAAAACCCCCCACAAAACAAAAAAAATGAAGAAAACAAACAAAAACCCAATCCAAACCAATACCAAAAAATCCTTTAAAAAATTCCCCCAAAACTAAAACTACTCCTGTTTTTCATAGTCTGTTATGAAGTAGCAAATGCAGGTCTTGTGTTTCTGCAGAACAAATGCATGAGCTGGAGACACTTAATGTTTTACTGCCCTCAGTGGTCAAAATGCATCTGTGGCTGAAATGCAGTGAGGTGATCTCCCACTGCTTAGAGCAGGAGAGCAGGACCAGGTGCTGTGCCAAAGGAAAGAAAGCACTCCCTGTCCTGGGAGCATGGTCCCACTCTGAAACACAGCTCTGTAAAAGACAAAACAAAAAACATACAACAAAACAAACCAGATGAGCAAACAAGAACCAGAAACTGACACACAAATTTAGAACTTTCCTCTTTTAATCAAGTGGGTCCTGTTTTCCTAGCTGCAAACTCCACCTGGAACTGGAGAACCAACTTCACTTCACTGTGAGCCATAAACATCCTGCAGTCAAAACCAAAGCATTACTTACATCTGCATAACCCAGGATTGTGAATTGGCCTCAGATATGAATGACATATTTGAATATGTGTTTGTTAGTCTTTGTTAATACAAGGCTAATAGAAAAGTGCCAAGTGTTTCTAACATCCTGTTTTATGGCAGGAACTATTTTTGATGCTTCACAAGGCCACATTGCTCTCAGCTATACTACTGCAACAGAAGAAGAAACTTCAGTAAATAGTTTTTATGAAGGTGTGCCTCAATCTGACTGTAACTGGGACTTAATTTTTCCATGAGCATCAGGAAATATGGCATGGAATATGGAGGACCAAAACTCTTTCAGGAAGAAGATACAATTTTTACTGCTTTCCATTGGCAAGATCATACTGGAAAGATAGTGCTGTACAGAATTAACTCTTAAATTTGAAAATACATGTATAGATAAAACTATTTCAAAGGACACTTTTTACTACATCTCTCCAGCACAGCTGACAAAAAAAAAAAAAATCAAGGCTCCTAATTCTGCTTCATCTGCCAGTTTCTCTTCCGCAGGAAGAGATGTTTCTTGATCTGGGCAGTTGGCCAGCTCAGTGTCCAACAGGTCACTCCAGTTAGGAATAAAGCATCTTTGATGCAGTTTGGTTTATTTGCAAAAATATAAGCAGCCCTGCTTCTTTGAGCACAGTATAAATCAAACAGCTGGAGGCAGACAGCTTCTTTGAACACAGCTCTTTCAGCCAGCATCTGACCCAAGAGCCCTTTAGCAAGGCATCTCCCCTAGCAGTTCTCCATAGGTCAGTTCTCCACTTCACGCTCCTCACTGCCATCAAACACCCCTCAGAAATCTGACTGAACTGGCACACGCTGCTATTCCCTGCCCTCCATGAAACAGACTGCTTAGACTTCTGCAGCCCAGCAGTGGGGATTTGGTGATGGCCACACCGAGATAACTCACTTTTTAGTGCAACAAATGTACCTTCTCACAGCAGGCCCAGGAAGACTTTCAGGAGACTGGGGAAATATGAATCAGTGGCTGCCTGGGTGATGCCTACTGGCAGACCCATAGTTAAATGAATGGGGAAAAAAGCTAAGATAGATGCATGAGATACATTTTCAACATCTTTTAAACTCAGCCATACCTAAAGGGACTGAAATTCTCACTATGAAAGCTTTCAAAGAGCTCACACAGTCTTTAGGTGTCCACATGTCCGGGGTCACCAATTATAGGGGTATGTAGTGGGTCACCATTTATTGGGGTCCCCTTATCCTGAGTACCGGGGGCAGCGTGAATGATGGCCCGAACAGCTCAGGCACAGCAGGCATCAGAAGGCTTTGATCAGGCTTACAAGACTTTATTCAAGATAGTTTAACAGACAGTTCATAGAAGTAGTAGTAGTAGAAGTTCCTAGTAGATCTAGTTCTAGTTAGTTCTAATCTCACTCAGTAACGTCCACACCTTTTATATCCTCTCATATCCAACATGTCATGACATCATTGATTAACCAATTCACCTCACATTCGCCAAAGCATCTCATTGGATACAAGACCTCACACACACTCCAGGTAGCTCTCTTCTCTTTACGGGAGAACTATAAACTTCTTTTCTTAAGGGATGCACTGTCACCCCTACAACAGTCTTACAGATGCTGTTACAGCTATTTAAGTGTTTGTGGTGGGTTCACCTTGGCCGGATAACAGGTGCCCACCAAAGCCACTCTGTCACTTCTCTCCTCAACAGGGAAGCAGCAGAACATACAACAAATGGCTCATGGGTTGAGATAAGGACAGGGAGAGATCACCCACCAACCACCACCATATGTGAAACAGACTCGATGTGCAGCTCTTAATTTAACTCACTGCCAATCAAATCAGAGTAGAATAATGAGAAGCGAAGAAGAATGGATCTTAAAAACTCCTTCTCCATACTCCTCCCTTTTTTTAGACTCAGCTTCACTCCTGGTTTTTTTGTCTCTTCTCCCTGGGTGGACAGGGCAACAGGGAATGGGGCTGCAGTCAGACATGTTGTCCTTGCCTCTCCTTCCCCTTCAGGGGTTGGACTCCTCACACTCTTGCCTTGCACCAGTGTGGTGTTCCTTCCACAGGAGACAGTCCTCTGTGCCTTCTCCAACAAGAGTCCTTCCCATGGGCTGCAGTTCTTCATCTACTGCTCCAGTGTGGGTGCCTTCCACGGGGTGCAGTCCTTCAGGAACAGGCTGCACCCGCACGGGTCTGCCACAAGGTCAGAAGTCCTGCCATCAGACCTGCTCCAACATGGGCTCCTCTCTCCATGTGTCACAGGTCCTGCCAGGAACCTGCTCCAGCAAAGGCTTCTCATGGGGTCCTCCAGGCATCCACCTGCTCCAGGACAGGGGCCTCAGGTTGATACCTGTTCCCACATGGACTGCAGGAGGACAGCCAGCCAATGCTGCCTTTCTGCCACATGTCCAGGGAAAGAGTTAATCCTCCTTTCCTCACTGGAAAGAGTTTAGGTGTATTAAAGAATTCTTTTCCAGTCTTCCGATTAAATTTACCTTTTTTTTTAGTTTGATATACTCAGATATTATTAATTGAATGTAACTTTTCAAAAGAAATTTCTTGGCAGGGAACAGTTAGTTATAATGGTCCTCTGACAAATGCAAAGATGTCAGTTAACTTTCCCCCCTGTGTTGCAGCTTGGAAGATATTTGCCTTGTAAAGCTGGAGCAGGAAGGCAGCAGGTAGTATATTAATAACTGAGGGGGAAAACGTTCAAGGAGCGGAAGGATGTCCATCAGCCTAGACAAAATACTCATGTCAGCAGCCAGTATAAGCAGAGCTATTATTACTTTAATAAGATCCAAAGATTATAAAAAAACATTTACGTTTGGTCATTTCCTGCTGCCTGAGTCAGTCTGGGTCCCTGGTAATTGTGTTTCAGCTGTTTGTAGCATTCATTATTACCTTCAGAACACCAGAGGTTTGCATGTCCATGCAACCTCTACTTAATACCAAGCCATTGAGTAATGGTTTTATTATTATTGTATTTCATTTCAGTAACCTTTCCTTTTTATCATCATCTGCAGATAGCTGTTCTACTGCAATTAGAATCATAAAAAGGGCCAGTGCCTTCAGAACAACACTAAGTAGATAAACTTCCATGGAAAATTAGGTAGAGTAGTATGTCCTGCACCTGAGAGAAATAATGGGTGGCATACAGACAAAGCAGATCACCTGCATTAAATCTAAACAAAAAGTAAATAAGTATGGGGGAGTACCCAAGCAGCTCCCTATGTGTGGCTGGAGTTTAGAAGAAAAAAGCAGGAATGCACCAGAAATCTCACCATCACTATCTGAGCAATGGTTGTTTTTAGATTACAAGTCAGAACACGATTTTTGCTTTTCAACAGCTGCCCTCAATCACTGCTTACTCACAGCCAGGCAGGATGATGGTGTTTAAAACCTCTGCCAGCCAAACCAAAGCACAGCCTAAGGAACTGCAGGCCTGAAGATCATCAGAATGACTTGAATGATGATAGATTGAATTCACTGGGTTTGCTTGCCTTACTTACCTTCCCACTGTGGAAACAGGTCAGATCCAAAACTTTAAATCACCCTATAAGGCTTCTATAGGCAACCTCAAAACAAAGCTGGCTTGGGTTGTGGTTTTTTTCTTTTTCTTTTTTTTTTTCTCCTTCAGAAGTGTTAAATAACTGGAGTTGGCTGTGCATGTTATTTAGAACATTTCAGCCAGCCACACTTCAGTTGTGGTTCCCAGGATTTATCTCTTTTTCAACAACATGGCACATGGAGAGTGATTTCCTGCTCCTGTGGTTTTGCCTTTCACTCCGTCTGCTCCGACTGGGGGCTGACTATTGAGAGGGGCATCCTCGAACCGTCCACTCCCTCTTGTTTCCCCCTGCACCCTCATGGGATGATTTCAATTAACAAGCTGATCTGATAGAAAGGTAATCCACAAAGACAAAATACCTATTTCCACAAAATCAGCTGGCAACTCCCCAGGGCTACCAGCAGAGGTGGGAGGGCAGTGCACAGCAGGACCCCTTTAGTGCCTGTCTGCATTTGCCCCACACTTGGTGTCACCCAGGCCCAAACCCAAACCTGCTGGGAGTTCAGACCATCATTCTGTGGTCACTTGTGACTCTCCACTGCAGGAAACATCACAGCAAAGTACTGAAACTACAGGAGATACTCTGCATCAGAAAATACATCTTGGGATTATTGCTGTTTCTTCTTGATGCAGTTTTTGTTTGGGAAAAAATGCTGTGCAGGAGGATTTTACTTTATTGTTGTCATTATGATTATTACTAGATAACTTCCAGAGCTGCTGTGCTCCATATTGCACTTTGAGAATACTAGTTAAATCATCTGTAATATTCCTTGTTTGGCCTTCAGCTATTCCCACCACACCCTCTGCAACAGGAAAAACTAAGTATAGCCGGCAGTTATAAAACCAGTCTTTTCCAAAGTTGAATGAACAGCCATTAGAAAAGCAAGAGATGTTTTTTTGAGAGAGAACCTGCAGTGGAAAGTGTGGGATGGGAAACTGGAAAATGCAAGAAATGGCTTGTAGGAAACAAATTGGGTTAATCTGTATAGTGAACTCAAGGAGGCTGGTGAGGAGCATCCTGTTTTATGAATTTGGGTCATAGTGAAAGTTGAAATACCTTTTTGCATCATCATCAAAATATGAAGCAATGAGCACTTAGACCCTCAGCATAAAATTAGCTTCTCTGTCATCATACTAATGCATAAACATACTTAAAAAAAACGTCTCCAATGCACAAAAGAAAATGAGTCTCACTGACTGCAAAGTGAGCCCACAAAATACTGACATTTAAAAGCTCACTAGTGTTTGTAAAATACTTGTAAATTTACACTCTTTATTAGCAAAACTGTACATTAATTCTAGCAGCATTAGCTGTTCTTAATTGGAAATTTCCTTCAGATGGGAATAAAAATAACAGTAATGATTTTAAGTGACCTTTCAGAACTCATAGAAATGTCAGTTGTTTCAGGAAACTCAATGTTCTATGGACTGAATTTTGGCTTCTACAGTTTAACGAAAAAATTATTTCAGATAAATAAAACCAAACAATATGCAAGATTAAAAAAAATTGCATTGAGAAAACTGGGATATCTGATCTTACTGTAAAAGCAGATTTTCCTATCTGAGAGAAGCACTGCTTTTAGCCTGAGAACTGCAGATTTGAATCTTGCCTGAGCTGCAGACATGGGAGGGTTCATTCTGTTCTCCCACCCTGATTTCCTTGGTAACCACTCACGGCAGCTCATCAATGTCCTCTCCACCCACCTGCTTTGAAAACTAGCAGGTAATTTTGACGGTATTTGGTATTTGGCCAAAAATTACATCCAAAGTTACTAGATTCCAACAGTTAGTCTGAAGGTTACATGGCCTGGCCAGGCTAAGTCGTGTGTATTTACTTGGCTCCCCAAGAACTGAGACACTGTCCTGTGCAGCAGTTCAGCAGCAGTGACAAACCTGTGTGCTGCTGGCACAGCATGTGACTCAGGAACAGAGAGGAGATGGATGGAGACTGAAGATGCTATGGCAGAAGCAAGGGCAGGAAATGCCAGAAGGATGGATGAAGTTGAGGGAACTGTGGTATAGCCAGACAAGACAAGGCTATGGGAGATTAGAATTCATAGTTCTGCTGCTCACAAAATAAATTTACAAATGCATTTCCTAGGTATGTGTTATCCTCCTGCTTTAAACGTTGAGGCATAACATTCAGGGAAGCACCTACCTGGAACAATAAACAGAGAAACTAAACGCTTGCTGGAAGCAGAGTAACATGCTGCAGTCAGGCAGCAGCGTTTGCTGTCCCACGGGGTTTGCACAGGAGCCCAGAGCTCCACAGCAGCCCAGCACATATGGCAGCACCAGCCATCCCTTGCCCACACAAACACTTGCCAAGACATTAGCAGTCCTCTATTAACATTTTCTCAGCCTCCATAGCAAGTTTAAAGTTGTGACTCAAGTCAGACTTGCCTCCCAAGCAGAGGGAGTCCCCTCTGGGACTCAGAACTGCACGTAGTCTCTACTATGTTCTTCTAAGGCAGCCTGGACAACCCCATTTCTACTCTGTGTTCAACATGGTGGTGCCCTGCCCACAAAATGGTTTCTCCAGCTCAAATATCAGCTCTCGTTACCTTCTGTGTCCACTCCTTTCCAAGGTCACTCCACTATCCCACTGAGTTCTGCCATCCTGTAAATACTGACAAAAAGCATTTGTCACATTAGCTTTACTATAAACCACGAAAATGGATGCGAGACTGTAAGTTTTGCCCCTTTCACTCCCCCATCTCACCCAATGCACTGTGGAAGAACATGTATAGTTCTGTATGTAGAATGCTCTTTTTAGACTCAGCTCACTACTTGAATCTCCTTATTGTCCCAGCAAATGAAGCCCATTCCACTTAATTTCTAAAGTTTTATGCAAAACCCAGCTCTTTTCAAGGGAATACCAAGCTGTAAATACTGCATATGAAGTCTCCACCTAAAGGTTAGAATGAAGGTGTCCTCTGGTGTGACAAAACGAATCCATTGTAAGAAATCCTCAGTCGAAAGTATTCTGCTACCTCCTGACATTGTTCTGCTACAATCCTTTGAATGTAAATGAAAAAATCTTTAGCTGTAGCAAGAGATCAGGAGGCCAAGCTGGCTGTGATCACCTTTGTATAATATGTTTGCATTCCAATCTGCTACACATCAACAGCTGAATATTTTCAATAATGAACAGAGTCTTAAATCAAAGCCAAGTTGGTCAAAGTACACTCGCTGGGCTTTAGAAAGTGTGGGTGAGGCAGAGGCACACCTTGTGTTACAACGTGACCCACAGCAGCTGCACAAGCTGTTGTTGCACAGGGCTTCAAGAACAAGCCTGGCACAGCCTTGGAACACACTCTTTAGGAAACACCCCAAGTGGCACGATTTTTGAACATGTGACTGGCACTAGTGCTGACTTTGAACAGGGGCTAGCAATTTGTAGTATCTTGAAAAAAGTGGAATTTTTTTGGTTTGGACACTACAGCTTACTGTGACCGCCTCTCAGTCCCTGCTCAAACACGCACTCAGTTTGAGAAACGCCTCCTGGCAATTTCAAGAAGTTACTTAATTTAACAATGTAAGAACCATGTTCACAATGGATATGGGGGCAGTACATTGCTAAGACAAAAATAAACAGTGTTTAATAATCCCATAAATACACACATTGAGCAGACAGCTTCCAGATCACCTTAGTAACTTCCCACAGCCATCCTACTTCCCTGCACTGAACTTTCCTCTCTTCAGTTGCCACAGCACCTCTCCAGCAAGTACAGCCAGAACAAAACTGCAGAGCTTCATCCCCATAACAGTCTGTAAAAACACTGGAGTATAACCAGAAAAGCCTTGTCACTGCAGACTGTCAAGCTGACTATGACTTAATGCATCATTTGCAAAACAGGACTGTGAACATACATTCTCATTTCACAACAAATATTTCAAAGTATATTTTATTGACACTCTTCAAAGAGCCTGTTGGAAATAACAAGAAGGCAAAAACCTGTAAAGCTTCTAGCTTGCTTTCAGTGTTAAAACTTGGAGGTAAGCCTGGAAGTAAAAATATGAAGTACATTTCCAATCCCTCAGTGCAGAAAAATGATCACAATGGTATTTACTCTACATTAGAAGTGTTTCCATGTTCAATTGCAGATAGATGCTTCTCTTCTATATATACTTCTGATAACTTATGTACAAATAAATGTCCAACATCTGTTCTTTAATATAAATATGTAATCTTCATGACTGAAATATTACAACAGTTTGATCAAAAGTATAGAAAAATCATTTTAATATTTTTTTTCCTAATGGCAGTTTAAAAAAACACCCCTGAACCCAAATGACCTTAGAATGACAAGTATTTCTCCACCATAACAAAACACTGCTCATTCAACATGCAAAGTATTATTGCATACATGATTCACATGAATTACAATTAAGTCTGAAGGAAATGTGCTGTACAGCCCCTTCTAGCAAGTGCTAGCTGTAAATCATACATATCACAGAAGAAAGTATAAGTACTAGTGTATTTTTAAATAAAACACTACAAACTCAAGTATTGTCCTCGCACTAAGACTTAAGGCAATTAAAGAGCTGGGAAGCTTCAGTCTGGCATAGCTGCATCACGCTCTCCCTCTTTCCCCATTAATACATTTACTTCAACATACGAAGAGTTATTTTTAGACGACTGCTGGTGAATTGTTGCTACACATTAATACAACTCAGTGTGAAGTAATAAGTCAGTGACAAAGTTTAATATCCCCAGTTTCACCGAGCTGATCAAACTGAAGCAACAGTTCATCCACCAGCTAAGTTTTCCAGCATAGATTTCAAAGCTGCTATGAGAATAGAGAAAATATTCAATGTCTAACTTCTCAGTGTAACTGATTTTATGACCTGAATCTGGTTTTGGGGTATTCTAGAATTTAAGGATTCAAAATAGATTTGACAGTCAAATAATATTCAGCTTTACAAACAACAATTATTTGCAGTAAAAATACTTTATATAAACATACACACAGTAGATCCAAGTCAACAAGCATTTCTTTATGGCTTTTTTCACTGAGGTACATTATAACATCCAGCAACAGGATGCTAATGTTCTATGGTATAAACGCCACATTCATAAGCTGTACCACCAACCCATGACCAGTGGCAACAGTCTGCAAATCCTGCTTCACTGCAGGATCACAAGGAAAGAGTCTTCCCTGCTGTGTGGAGGGTCTCAGTGCAAGATACAGAAAGCCTTAAAGGCAACTGGCATCAATGGGGGAAAAGTCAAAATGAAAGCCTCACTCTACTGAAAGGAGAAAAACCTTGTGGCAAATTAAAATCTCATAGTCAGGCCACTTGTTAATATTAACAGCAAACTTAATATTCCAAGGCAGCAAGGGCATGTAGCACAGCAGCACTAAGACTTGAAATGTGTCATTAAGCTCTTGCATCTCACCCTGAGCTGAGGCCATGCACAGACTCAGAGCAGCCAACCTGCAACCACGATACCACACAGACAAACACTGTGAGGGGGCAAGCACATGAATTCTGCTGATGCAACAGTAAAGCCCTGGTGACCACAGGTTTATTCCTCAGCTGTCAAAAGCTGATTTGTGAATGCACAGTTGCACCATTCACTGGTTGTTTATGTGGGGGGAAACTGCAGATGTATTAAATTCCTAATCATCATACTTCCACTGCCAGTACTCTTGGCATAAGGGGAAGAGGTGTTATGTTAAGAAAGCATGATTGTTGCTGTATAAATTTAGTATTCTACCTTTAGAGCAGAAAGTATTCTTTTGTTGTTTGTTTTTCCTTTTTAAACAGAGTGGCCATATGGTTACTCCAGCCAAGACTCCTGTTCTTACTACACCTAGGCTAAAAATAAATGTTAGAGTGAAATGGAAGTTCAAAACACGCTCAATTAATTATGGCAAGTAGTTCTTTCCAATTAATGTTTTTTGACCCCACAAACCTGTTAAACAGGTTGTAGATGCTCGAGTAAGTTCCTTATATGAATATACAGCACAACATTTAAACTCAGAGCTTAGACACATACAATCCATACTGTAATATATATACACTCTATGACATATCCCCACTTAGATCAACAAATTCGTCATCCCTCTTGACCAAGTCATCTTCATCTTCCAAGTCTTTCCAGGTGCTGGTGGGTAAAGCTGGTTTGACAGACTGTCTCTGAAGTAAAGCAAATGGAAACAAGGATGACAAACGGGCAGAATTTCTCGGTGTGGTAACAGAATGTACATCTCCAGAAACAGCTTGACTATGTTTTTCATCCATTTTCACCTGCAAGCTTTGCACTTCCTCCATCAAGTCCAAGATCTTGGCAGTTATAGCTATTGTTCCCCCACCATGAAGCTGGGCTTCAGGAATCCATCGTAGATAGCGCTGTGCCCAGACTTTGATTTCAGGGCCATCGATGCGAGGTAACAGAAGACCGTGATAGTCGACAGGTTTGCTATGCCAGCTCTCATAGAACTCCCTGAAGCTATTAGGAGGCTCATCTGAAGAATTTATGAACTTGCCAATTCTTTTACCCAGAATGTTTTTAATTAAATGATCTGTTTCTTCCCTGAAAAATCCTCTCTTCGTGGAAGGCTTTGGCTGTGTCAGTGGCAAAGAAAGTTGCCGTTGATGCTTTAAGAAGAAAGAAAATACTGAGATAAATATTGATGGGACTTCAGAAAGCAGCTCTAAGAGGAAGAAAAACTTTTATTCAAGAATTACTTGCAAGCAATAAAGTCACTTGAACTGTATGGCAAAGCAGTAGTTGTGTTTAAACTCTTATTTGTCAATGACTAATACACCAAATACTTCACAGAGCATACTCAGCATTGCCAGATACCTTCCCTGCACTAACTATAGCAATGAAGTAACACTGATAAAGCAATTTTCTCTGAAAAAGCCAAGTCCTTTCAAGTATTGCAAACTCCCACATTTAGTTTAAGATAGTAACAAATCAAAGAGCACTTGATTTATAAGTGTTCATCCAGTGGTTCCTCAGTGCATCTCACTGCCTAGGAGATTAATGCTGTAGATGATACTGGCAGCATCTCACTTGAGAATGCTTTGACAGAATTTAACCAACTAGGACAATTCAATTGAAAGAGGCTACTCCAAACAAACATTTTTTCCTGAGCCTGTGCTACTTTCCAGTAATGAGGTGGTCTACCCACAGTCCTCCACACCACAGAAGGTTTTTTCTGTCGTTGGTTCCTCTCCCTCCCTTGAGTGCACACACACACTCCAGTTACACTCAAAAAAAATCTAGGGAGGCAGTTATAAATCTGCTATGTATTCCAGTTAGGTACTCTGTGGAACAACAAAATAAACTCCCTTCAAACGTGTCAGTGCAACTCAGCTGAATGTTAAATCTGACGACTTAGCACTATACTTTTGTAGAAGAATGAAGAAAAACCCTTAACTTCATGGCTATGCATAGTTACTGTAAAAGTTACAATTGAGGTGGATGCAAATTGGGTTCCTCAGATCCAGGTGAATTTGAGGTGTATATGTATTTTATTAATTAAAAAAAAGCCCTTTGTACCAATACTTCCACTGTGAGCACATTTGAAATAAGAGATGTGAAAAATATTTCTATCATTACAAAAAAAAAGTTAAGCAGCACACATCTTACCTTGAATCGTGCAGTTTTCCGTTGACTTTTATCTAGTTTCGGTTTCTCTGCATAAAAAGGGTTGTTCAGAAAAGCCTGGGCTTTGGGGTCAAACTGCACAGTCCAGTCCCACACCGTAAGAAATCTGAAAGGACCACTTTGTGTCTTGAGGCTTTCACCACTCTGCCAAAACAAACAGGTCACAATTAACACTGTTAGAAAGGAATTCTGACCAAGTCAAGGTGAAATTTAGGAATTGGCTTTTCAGAGAAAAGGTTACAGAGTTGCAACAACCCTTGTGCTTTCTACATATTCAGTGACTGAACAATAGAACAATTAGACTTTCACAGTTGAAAATAAGGTTAAATAAATAAAAATAAATTAAAAAAAGTTTTGAAACTTGGGCAGCAGACAGATTCTTCTAACACAGGCAGAATGTCAGGCCACTGCAGTAATGCAGTGCTAATGGTTTAGATTTTGCAATCAACAATTTATTTATAAAAGAAAGTGATCTCCACTTTTTGTTTTTCCTTTTTTTAATCTCTGTGTAGTCTTGCAGAGATTACTTCCATCTTCTTAGGCTGGAGCAAAGCACAAACCAATATAAATAAACATTCAGGAAGTGTTGATTTTGGAATACAACAGAAAATACTATAAAAGAATTTCATAGGTAACTTATTCTGCAGGTTAATGAGCTCCATTTTCATTGAAGAGCAATAAACATGAAACTACAGCCACACATGAGAAGTAATATATCCTTTCTGTTATCCATAAACTCTTAGGTCCTGAACTTTACTCCTTAGAGCCAGAGTTGCACTCATTCACCCTTCAAGGCACTTCAGTAAGTATGGAAAGAGGTGCTGATAGGAAATTAGCTTTAAGGTTTTTTTGCTGTTGGTCAAACTTGTTCTCCAATATTCTGCATCCACAAAATAGCAAACCCTTACCGCACTGGTGTCTCTTTGATGCTGAGAGTTGAAGAAGAACGTGCTAAAAACAGGCACATAGAGGCTGTCTGACAAGACAGTTAAGTAAGTTTCTGTGAACTCAAATGCTGGAGGATACTGTTGTACCAACTGCCAAACACAATTTAGCAGGAGCAGAAAAACAGGAGCCTAAGTAAAGAAAATATTGCATCAGTTTCAGGAAAAAAAAAATGTTCCACTGTGCAGATTATTTATTTTACAGTATTTAGTGTCTCCAGATACAAGTCTTAAGGCAAGAAGCCTGGATAACTAAAAAACTGCTTCACATACATTTGGCTGAACTCTGAAGAAGTAACATCTGAACTACCCTTGGCCAACTGGTGACAGAACAGATGAACATTTTCTACCCTGATTTTGAAAGATGCCACTATGCAGCCCATTAAAGTTGGCAAAGCAAAACTAGTTTATAGCAATTCTTGATCAGAACTACTCAGTTTACACTTATTATTTCCATTCTTTATAGCAATCTGATCTAATCCCAAGAAATAAGGAAACATGGAGAGGTGAGACTGCAACATTTGGCAAGACAGTATAAAGCTGATCTCTAGATCTAACATGAATAGGCAATTCACTTCAGTTATTTCTATGGAAACTACTACCATTTAACAGTTTTCAAGGGCAGAAAATAACTTTCAAAAGACTCCAAGACCGAAGAGAACAAATGTAGAATTTTCCATTCAGTTATAAAGACATTGATAACCTCTTAACAGCAAAAATAATAAAACTGTACAAAAATCAACCCATATAACAAAACACAAAAGATCCTCAGAGTAACTGAACTTCTGTTGTAACAGCTAAACCCTCCTTATGCTGAGTAAACTTGCAAATACTAAGTAAGGAAAGCAATGAAAATATCATACCTCCTCTTTTTCACTTTTGCGTAAGTGGTTACAGCGTTCCAAAAATCCATGTCCTCCAATTACCCACTCCTTCTGAATAAGGCTCTGAAACCCTGACTTGGTTCTGCTGTATGAATCCATCATCACTTGAACCAGACTAGAGATTACACAGCACAGATCAGAGGCACTCTCTTCTACAGAAGAGAACAGAAACCATATTGTTACTAAGCCATTCCAA
>VWZD01008222.1:0-31935 GCA_013396695.1 Sakesphorus luctuosus
TTCTATGATTCTATGATCAGCAGGGACATGCTGACCTGGCCCTGGAGCCACAAAGGTGCAGGTTCATGTCCCCCCCAGCCCACTCTGGGGGCACTCTCACCTTCAAGCCAGTGCTCTCTGCCTCGGAGCCTTTATCCACACCCGTGATGTATATGCCCAGGGAATACTCTGCCCCTCCTCGGATCATGAGGCCCAGGGATTTCCCTTCATTCAGGACCAGATTCACCTGCAGAGGAACAGGAACAGTCAGTCATGTGGTGTGTGAGTGCAGCCAAAAGGAGAGGTGGGACACACAGCCAGATGGAATGGAGACAAGGTCAGAAAGGGCAGCTCCTGAGGGATTGAGGAGGCAGTGGGGAACACCAGAAGGACAAGCCAGCTCTGGAGGACTGAGGGTGTTCAGCTACATGAGGGTAGCACATGTGGGCTGGGTGGGTTTCAGCCATAAAGCAGGGGAAGAGCTGATCTGTGCCAGTTTGCCACTCTCCTTTTACAGCTGCATCTGAGCTGAGAGCAACTCCCAAAGCCCCACGGGCATCAATGGAGTGGTGCCCGCCAGCACTTCGGTACCCCATGGCTGTGAAAACACGTGATTCCAGAGCAATGATCCCACTCCATCCACGCTGGGGATCAGCTCTCTGCCCTTCCTTGTGCAGCAGTGACTGTGAGGGGACACTCCAGGCACTCTCCCCTTGGGAAAGGATTTGGAGAACAAGCCACAAGGCAACCCCCCCCGAGGAACAGGGGCCTCTTTGCCTGGTTATCTCTAATTAATAATGCCAGGACACATTTCCAATCCATCCAGCACATACTGTAAAAGACATTTAACATTTCCCACAACCTGACAGGCTGATGCACCCCACAGCAGCTGGACAGATGTTCCCCCCACCAAATGCTGATGTGCACAGCACCCCAGAGCCATTAGCCAGCTTCCCCCTGCCTCCCTCCACCCTCCCCTGCTCAGAAGGCCTCACAATATATGGATGTTCAGGTGAGAATTTAGAGTGCATGAGCGAATCTGTGTTCAGCTCCCTGGAGGACTCTCAATTTAAAATGGCCTTTGTTCACTCGCTGCACGACACTTTCTAAATTAGTAACTCCAGGGGTTTTTTCTTTTGCTTTGGTCCCAAGTTTTAAGTCACTTCTGGAGAAAAGCAGACAGCAGGAATAAAAACAAATGAGAAAAACCAAAATGAGTTTCCCACTGATAGAAACAACCAGAAACAGGCTGTTTGTGAAGGGCTTTTGTATTTAAACCCCTTCACTGCGGTCAAAACAAAATCTTGCACATTTACCTGGTTGAAAAATAATTTCCATCTTCAAGTCACTAATTAATCCACCTTTCCAGAGGACACAACATCACACAGGGAATTCAGCCCAGTCTTACAGTGGCTAGTATTGAAAACCTATTTTCCAGCTTGGTAGTGGTGCAGCAGCAAAACAGAAATCAGCAGCAGGACATAAATATACTTAAGGCTCCAAATTTTGTACTTAATGGAATGGATGCAAAGCAGCTACTCCTGTATATCCACACTCCAGGAATGGCTGTGGAAAGCTGGAGATGACAACTGTAAGACATTAACTACCTGTAGAGCATCCTTCTCTAGAGCTGCACAAACCTCACACTCCCTGGGTTAGTTCTCCTGATTTGAAGTGCAGAAAGTGCTGGAAAAAATTTTAGGATTGAAGCATAATAAAGGAATTACAAAGAGACCTTCATGCCAGGCTGGAGAGGCAAGCTGGGCATTGAACCCACCCAACAGAGCATCTGCCTGTCAAAACCAAGGGCAGTTTTGCTTTCTCTTTACATGGAAACATTGCTCTGCACCACAGAACACTTCACTGAGTGTTTTTTATAGCCAGAAAAACATTCAACTTTTCTGAAATCCTGTTTTCTCCCAGTCTGTCTAATGACATTTAAGGTTTCCCTTCTCTGACTTTTTCCCCTCACTGTGGCCGTACCTCTCAAAAATTCCCCAATATGGGAAAAATGCAAGTGGCACAAATGCAGCAAAGTGCATGGAATCACAGATGAGGTCAAAATAAACTGGGAATGCCAAACCACCCCCCTGCAAGGCCCTGAACAACACACACAACTCCAGTTGGCATCAGGAAGGGCAGCTCCATACCCAGACAATGCCATCTCCCTTTAACGCTACCCCAGCAGGCTGGTAAGCTGAGAGGCTGCTGTGCCCACATGGATACCATCAGATGGAGGAAGAGATAGTCCCTCTCCCCCTCCACCTGAGGTGCTGCCACCTGAGCTGGTTTGTTTACACCTGTGCCAGGGCAAACCTGGGCATCCAGAGGCGCAAAGCAATGGGTGCAGCCCCAAGCCACGTAGGGCTGTGAGCCCTTCCTGCCAACCAGAGCTGTGGGGGCAAACCTAAGCACTGCTGAAAAATCCCTTGCTGCTGGCAGTCCCAGCAAGTCGGGCTGCTGAGGGCTTAATTGCGTTTCTTAATTAGATAATGGTTACAGCTCCCGAGGAAACCCTGTGGCAGCACCGTGGGAACTGCCAGGAAGGGCATGGCAGCAGCAGGGGCTGCAGGAAGAGCCACTTGAAGCATCCAGCTGGGTGACAAGCTGCAGATTTTGGGAACAGCAGGGATATGGAGAGTGCTGGCAGGCAGAGGGCTCAGCTGGCCCAGGCTGGGAGAGAGGAGTGAGGCAGGAGGAGGAGGAGCAGGGGTAAGCTGATTGCTGGGATGAAGGAAAGGCTGAGTCACTCCATGGGAAGGGCTTAGAGATCAGAGGGGGCTGCTTTGCACACTCTTTGCCAAGGGACTCTTTCTGCAGGGATGGCCCTGCTGTACTGGCTGCCCCACTGTCCTCACCCACCACTGAGGGCACCTCCCTGTGCCATGAGCACCCACTCCACACATGGCTGTGGGGTGACATGGAAGAACAAGCCCAGCTGTGCTGTCCAAAGAGGGAGCTAACCCTGCGCCCTGTGACCAGACTGATGTTTCCAGTGGTTCCCACCATCAATCCTGCCATGGTGGGAAGTGCTGATCCAGGGCCCCCCTGGGAACAGACCCTCAGCACAGCATTGCCTGGACCAAGCCCTTCAGCCCCTCTACATGGGCTTTTCCACTCAGGTTTGTAGACATATGGTCAACACTCCTGTGCCAAGTCTTGACCCAGAAGAGGGCATTTTGGTTCCATTTCCACTCCATGCTTCCTCCCTCCTCCCTGTTCTGCAGATAGGCTGAAGCTCACTCAGAGTGGGAAGCTGTAACATACCCCAGGGGCTAAAATCAGGGAGGGCTGGGATCAGCCTGAGTGAATCCACAGCTGTCCTGACACCATCCTAAACCAGGCAGCAAGGGCAGCTGTTCCATGGGGGAAACTGAGGATAACATAGAATTATAAACTGGTTTGGATTGGAAGGGATCTCAAAGATCATCTCATTTCCACCCCCTGCCATGGGCAGGGACACCTTCCACTAGCCCAGGGTGCCCCATCTGGCATGAGACACTTCCAGGAATGGGGCAGCCACAGCTTCTCTGGGCAACCTGTGCCAGGGCATCAGCATCCTCACAGGGAACAATTTCTTCCTAATATCCAATCTAATTGTACCCTTCTTCAGCTTAAAGCCATTGTCCCTTGTCCTGTCACTCCATGCCATTGTTCAAAGTCCCTCTGCAGCCCTCTTGGTGCCCCTTTAGGTGCTGAAGGCAAAGTAACATCCAGGCAAGGTCACCCTGCACCCTTTGCTGGGCATTCCCAGGCTCAGGGCAGCACAGATAGTCCCTACCCCCTCCCCTGTGCCATTCCAAGGCTGTGTCCAGCCCCAGGCTACTCTTGCACGTGCCACAAAAAAGCATTTGGAAGATCAAGGTCACAATTTTAATTTCAATTTCAATGCTGAGACATCTGCTGTCTCCCAGAGCAGGAAATGAAGAAAAAAAATGCCACCATCAGTAAGGCATTTGCTCTGAGCTCATTCTTACCCAGGATTTCTTCTCTCTGGGTTTATGAAATTACCTGTTGACAGATTCAATTTTATCATTAGAGAAAGCTCATCCAGAAACGAATTACTTGGCACCAGCACGACTCAGCACAGAGCTGTGAGCGTGGCTGAGGAGGTTTCACCCATGCTGGCAGCTATTTCCATGCCATTACTGCCACCACACAAACAAAAACAACATTTAAGGAGGCTCACAGGGCTCATCCTCCTCCTGCTTCCCAAGGAAACCCCACCGGTTTGTGTCTAGACATCCTCCAAACACACGAGCAGGGGAAGGCAGAGCGAGCTCACGAGCCATTCACTGAGTGCTGGGAGCAGCAGCCACAGCTCTGGGGGTGCCAGAGCCATCAGAGCTTGGCAAGGCCATGCCAGAGCTTGGGCAGCCACCTCTAAGGTGTTTGATCTGTTTAACATCAGCACAAGGGAGTGGGGACACTGAGCGTCTCCCATGGAGGAGAGGGGACAATCAGGGCAGAGGGACAGTCTCCAACCCAAGTCCTCTGCCAGGGCCCCCCATGCCAAGCCCCAGCCCAGCTCTTGGCCAGGCTGATGCTGAGCCCAACGCTGCCTCCCCACCAGACAGGGCTTGGTTTATGCAACAATAACCACTTTTGGGTGCTTTTTCTGCTTTAAGAGCCTGAAACAGCAAAGAGATGGCACTGCTGCACATCAGCATAGGGTGAGGGGGTCTGAGGTCTGACCCAAGGGATGTTTTGGGGTGAGTCTGCTGTGACAGTGCTACAGACCCCCCAAGGCAGGGTGTCCCAGCCCTGGAAACACTCCAGGTCAGGCTGGATGGGGCTCTGAGCAACCTGGTGGAGCTGAAGATGTCCCTGCTCACTGCAGGGGGTTGGACTAGACGGGCTTTGAAGGTCCCTTCCAACCTAAATCATTCTGTGATTCCATACCTTTATTCCCATGGGGACTGGGGGGACCTGTGGCTCACATCACATATTCCAGTGGCACAGAGAACTATCCACATCCCCCCAGCAGCCTGGAGACACTTGAAGCTGTAAACAAAATCAAACCCCAGCAAGGTCAGAGCAAGCAAACAGTGAGACACGTGGGGAGCTTCACACTGAAATGCCATTACCAACTAATAGAAAGAAATCCTTCCTTCTCTCTCCTGCATCTCTTATCCTTCATGCTCAAGTAGTCACCATTAGTGTCTCAAACATTCAGGGTACACAATATTATCACAGATACTTTTTTTTTACAATAATTACAGCTACTTTTGGATACAGAACTGCCTGAAGGCACGGAGATGTTCACACTCTCTTCTTTATGTGTACTTTCTTTCTTCTGCTGCTTGAAGGAATAAGCAGCTCCCCTGGCAATAAGCACATTAGAGCAACAATTCAGCTGATGGAATGGTGCTTCTCAGAGAACTCACAGTCCAACACTGGCACAGCATTTGGAACACTTCATCTTCCTCCCAGCTCAGCAGCACCTTCGAGCTTTTGCTGTCTGAGGGTTTCCAAAGTGCTTTTAATGAAATAAGCTGTTGATCCCACAAGTCCATCAATGACAATTCACAGCACAAATGGCCCTCATTGCTGTGACAAATCCAGAGGACTTTAAGCCTGGGCAGATGATAAAGATCCAAGTGCTGTGGAGCAGAAGGTGATCATGGGAAGCAGGTCCTGGTTTTGCAGCAAGGAGGTGACAATGCTCTGTTGGGATGGTGCTGGGGGACTGTCCTGCTGCTGTGCCTGGCCTGGAGACACGTGGCTCCAGCATCATTTTGCCAGAGCTTTGTAGTACTTCAAACCCTCCTCATTACTGAGCACCACCACTGGTTACTTCACCTGAGGGGAAGGTGGACACAGGGCTCTGGTAAAACTGGGATCCACTGGTTAGGATTACAGGGAAGACTGTCCCTACTGCAGGAAAGTAATAAACTTGGGAAATACAGCCATCTGCCACCCACAGCAGAAACATGGAAAGCAGAATGGTCTGTAACAATTGCCACAGCCACAGGTTGTACCTGCCAGCACCTTCTTCAGCCCTCCACTCCCTTGTCACATCCTTTCCTGTGCCTTCTCATGGCATCATCCACCTTAGGATGGGTCTACACTGAACACCTGGCTCAGATCTTGGCTCACCCCCACAGAACAGTCTGTGACCCAAGCTCAGGGCAAGCTGCACTCTGGACCAAACACATTGCCTGGAGGAGAACAGTGAAAGCAAAGCCAGAGGGCAGCACATCAGTAACCCCTCAAATACCCATAACAGCTGGAAGTAATGGAGTTGATCAGAAGGATGGAGCAGCTCTGCTGTGAGGAAAGACTGAGAAAACTGGGACTGTGTAGCCTGGAAAAGAGAAGCTTTGGGGTGACCTAATTGTGCCCCTCCAGTTCCTGAAGGAGCTGATAAAAAGATGGAGACAGACTATCTGCAAGAGCCTGGAGTGACAGGACAAGGGGGGAATGGCTTCAAGCTGGCAGAGAGTAGGTTTAGATTAGATACTAGGAAGAAATCCTTCCCTATGAGGGTGGGCAGGCCCTGGCACAGGTTGCCCAGAGAAGCTGTGGTTGCCCCATCTCTGGAAGTGTCCAAAGCCAGGTTGGACAGGGCTTGGAGCAACCTGGGCTGGTGGAAGGTGTCCCTGCCCATGGCAGGGGGTGGCACTGGATGACCTTTAATGTCCCTTCCAACCCAAACCAGCCCATGATTCCATGAATCCCAGTGTCCAAAAATGCAACGCAAAGTCACAGACAAGGAACAGAGCAGCAGTGGTGGCTGCCTTTGACACCAACCCACACTGTGGCAAATGTACCTGAGGTGACCACCTCGACCCATCAGCCAAAAGCCCAACCACCCTGGCTGCCCACCAGTCCACCTGCTCCACACCTCCACCCCAGCAGCATGATCCTGCAGATCCCAGCTCTGCCAGGTGGATCATTTACACCTTCACACACTCCACAGGGGTTGTTTCCATTTCAAGCCTTTGGGTAACAAACCTCCAAATGAATTCACTAAACTCTGCTACAAACCCAGCCTTCCAGAGGTGCTGCAGGAAAAGGCAGCCAGGCAGGGATATCTCTGTGAATGTCATCCCTGAAGAATGTCAGATGCCTCCACCAGCCTTGAATTTAACCTTGGAGAAGCTGGAAATATCCCTTTAGCTCCAGTCATCCTGAGCTGCAGCAAAGCATCCACAAACTTGCTCCTGCTGCAGGGCTGAACCTGCTCTGCTGTACTTGCCCAAACCCTTGCCTGTTTTGAAAGCTTTTGCAGATTCATTTCAGGACATTCAGATCGATTAGAAACAGGAGAGAGTGGGGGAAAAATATAACCAACTAATTCCCAGCCCTTCCCTCAGAATGTAAAAGCATTCCAGAAATCAAACAGGTCTCAGCAGTACCTGTCAATTCTGGTTGACTGGGCTGAATCAACCAGGGATATGTTGCATTTATTTGCATATTTGTGCACAGAATAACCACACTTTCAACAGTTCATGATATATTTGTATCTATCTATATATCTGTACATACAAATGGACAGAGAAAAAACCAAGAGGCAGGTTGTTCCTGTGTTCTGGGACACATTTTCATCTCTGGATGGTGCACAGTAATTTGGGACAAAGTGACTCAGCCCATTCATGCCCTGCAGCCTGTTCAGACCAATGACTCAGGCAGTCACACCAATAACTCTCCAGCCCACCAGCCAGGGCAGGCTCTGCTCCCTGCCAGCAGCCTTTGAGCAGGGGGGACTTGCTCCCCCCACCAGCTGGCACAGCTGGCATCTCTGCATACAGAAGTGTCTGGGCAGCCTTGAGCATTTCAGAGTTGGAGCATCCAGTAATTTTCTTTTTTTTTTCTGGTCTTACAGATGGGAATTCAGGAGGGGAGATGATTGAAATGTGCATACCAAGCCTTGTGCACTGACAGCAGTCACCAATGTCCCTGCTGGCACATCACCAAGGAGCAGTGCCAGGAGAAGGCTGAACACTGCCTGTTCTTGGGATGCCAGCACACTCCTCTGCATCCCATCTCTGCAAGCTTCAAATATTTCCTGCAACTGCCATGGACCATTCCCAGGTTAACAGAGAAGCCTCCACCCCACTGACGTGGGGTCAAAGCAGGATCCTCTGCTGGAGGCACCAAGAAGATCAGAGGATGGAGTAGCTCTGCTGGGAGGAAAGGATGGGAGAGCTGAGATTGTTCAGCCTGGAGAAGAGAAGGCTTTGGGATGACTAAATTGTGCCCTTCCAGAACCTGGAGGAGCCACCAAGAAAAATGGAGAGAGACTATTTACAAGAGTCTGGAGGAACAGGACAAGGAAGAACAGCTTCAGACTGACAGAAAACAGGTTTAGACTGGATATTGGGAAGAAATCCTTCCCTGGGAGGGTGGGCAGGCCCTGGCACAGGTTGCCCAGACAAGCTGTGGCTGCCCCACCCCTGCAAGTGTTCCAAGAAAGGTTGGACAGGGCTTGGAGCAACCTGGGCTTGTGGAAGGTGTCCCTGCCCATGGCAGGGGGTGGAACAAGATGGTCTTTAAATTCCTTTCCAACCCAAACCATTCTGTGATTCTATGAAGAAGGCAAAGGGCCTTCTGACTGTGTGAAGCAGCATCAGAGAATGGAAGGACAAGCTCAGATTTTGGAAGAGTCACCCCTCACACCTGGGGCAAAGGGTGCTGAAGCCAGCAGGCCACAAGCTGGTTGCACCCCAATGAGTGGGCAGCACACCCAAGGCTGGCAGACCTTCCCAGGGCTCTGCAAGAGCAGCACAGCTGCAAAGGGGCATCACAGCAAGGGCACCAGGGCAGCACAGCCCAGAACAAGGTGTGAGCCAAGGTCCTGCAGCCTGGCTCACCTGGAATGGTGCCACTGTGGGGGCACTTGGTGCTGGGACCCCCTCACACCTCGGGAGTGAGTGTATCCAGGAGCCAAGCCCAGCACGGACACTCCTCCAAGTTTAACGTGGCCTTCACTCAACTTGGCTCCATTCCTTCCCAAAGCAGATTAAAGGACAGCAATTAACACTTGCAAAGTTCAGTTGGATTCACTGTCCTGTGCACCCCCTGGGAGGCAGCCCTGGGAGCTTGGGAGCAGCAGAAACACAGAGCAGGGTGCTTTGGGCTGGGGAAGGGTCCATGCAGCCCCCGAGCCAGGCTGAGCTCCTGGAACCACCTGGAATCACCTCTCCCCAGGGACTGAGGGGAAGGGGCTGCCCAGAGCCAGGGGAGGCTCAGGCAGAGAGGGCAGGGGATGCACATCTGCAGGTTTCTGAGCATTCCATGTCCACGCACAGCAAGGGCTAAAGGGGCAGAGAAAACACGTGCTCCTCACAGCCTCCCAGAGCTGCTACTGCTGCTGCTCTGTCAAGGTGACACTGATGGCAGCAGGTGGGGGACACCAGCCAGCAGTGCCTGCTTCTCTCTCCTCCTTAAAGTAAAAATAATAGGCCCTTCTCCCTTGTGGCCCACATGAATATTTCATCAGCAAGCTGCCTCATCCTGTATTAGGTTTTTTTCTCCCTCTGGCTGAGACGGGAAGCTCCAGCTCACAGGCCCTTCCACAGCATTTCCAGGCAGAGCTGAGCACATTTTGGGTGTGCAGTCACAGTGCTGGGCACAGACAGAGTGATATCAGGCTAAAGGGATCAGGTCAAGGTTCCAAGCTGTTTAGGAAGTGTTTGGGAGGTCAGTGCCCTGCTTAGTCCTAGGACAGTACACTGAGAGTCCATGGATGGCACTGAGGAAACACCATGTCCTGCTTGTCCCTATCCATCACCACTGAGAAGGAAGCAGAGGTTGCTTCTCCAGCCTGTGGCTCACTGCAAGGGCAGCTGAGCACTGTGTCCCTGCATGGACATCTCTCAAGGTCTGCTTGGGCATGGGAAGTGACAGAGAGAAGAGACATTAAATCCCTGAGATCAGATACTGTAGCTTGAATATATCCTCTGCTGGCTTCCCTTACACAATGTCTGTTTGAAGGAGGGCAGGCTCCCAGTAAGAGAACAGGACTGGGAATTAGGGATGCTGACACACTTTGCCTTCTGTGAGAAGCCTGAGATCCAGGTTCAGCACTGGCCATGCTCCCCTGGTACCACCATGGAAACCATTCCCTTCCCTGTGCCTTTTTCACTCACCAGAGTTTTCCCATTGGCCTTTCCTGGCCCAGCCTTCTTTCCTCAAATGGAAAAGAAAAATCATCTGGTTTATTTTAGAGTATTTTTGGAAGAGAAAATGTTGGGATTTTTTTTTTACTTTGACAAAACTGTCAAAAGACCCAAGAAAGCCTCACAGAAACACCTGAGGAAGGATCTGCAATGCAGGAAGAAGAGCAGAAATGCCCTCTGAGATCCAGCTCTCCAAATCCACAAGCCTTCCTGAACATAATACAGAATCACAGCACAGTTTGGGCTGGAAAGGACCTGAGGATCATCTTGGTCCATCCCCTGCAATGGGCAGGGACACCTTTCACCAGCCCAGGTTGCTCCAAGCCCTGTCCAACCTGGCCTTGGACACTTCCAGGGATGGGGCAACCACAGCTTGTCTGGGCACCTGTGCCAGGGCCTCACACCTTCCCAGGAAAGAATTTCTCCCTAATATCCCATCTAACCCTGCCCTCTAGCAGTGGGAAGCCATTCCCCCTTGACCTATCCCTCCATCCCTTGTCCCAAGTCCCTCTCCAGCTCTATTGGAGCCCCTTTAGTAACTCCCCAGAGCCTTCTCTTCTCCAGGTGAACGTGGATGCCAGTCCCTCATTGTCCATGACATCAGCAGCCTCCACCCAAACAACAACCTGTTTGGGAAAGGCCTTAAAAGCATCTTCTGGTTTGATGGATGCTCTGGCAGGACCCTCACTGCCAGACCAGGCTGCACCTGGACAACTTCTCTTCTACAGCTCAGGTTCTACTGATGCCCAACGGGAACAAAGCCAATCCATCCCATCCTACAGGACTCCTCAGGAAGACAGAAGGAGAAAAAAGGGACCAAGGGAGAAAACCAGGATCCTAAAGGAGAGACAGGCTATCCCAATGAGGTCAGAACCACAGGGATGATGAGGACAAGGGGAAGGAAGAAGCTTGGCACCTACATGGTGAGAGGTGACTGCAGAGAGGCCCCCGGGGCTGTGGCCGATCCCCCCTGCTCACCTTCTTCTCATCCCCCTCCTGCAGGAGCTGGAGGTGGCTCCTCTTCTCGCTGTCCCTGCGCAGGGAGCTGTTCTGGTGGTGGGGGAGGCCCGTGGGGGGGGACACACTCCGCCCCTGAGGGTCCACCCAGGTGTAGATGTGGTTGGTGACGTAGCCCCCCGGGATGCGGCCCACCGAGTGCACAGACAGGTTCAGCTTCTTGCAGCCTTTCAGGACCTGGAAGACAAGCCAAGAGCAGAGGGGAGTTAATGCCAGGACCATCTGTCTTGGTGGGGACACAGCTTTGCTCTTCCAGGAGGCTGAAACATCAAGCTACTCTACAACCACCAACTGGATGATGGAGAGACATAAGAAGCTGGTGGAAAAGCTGGGATTTTTCTATTCTGTCCTGACTGCAACAGTGTTAAGGCAAAGCTGCTGCTGCTGACAGAGAAAACACAATGGGAACATTTCCAATCAGCCACGGAAAGAGCAGAGTGAAGCAGAGTATAGGAGGTGACCTGGGTAGTGCCATGCCCAAGAGGAAGCCCAGGATGAGCTGAACCCAAGCCTGAGCAGCTTCTGCATCTTTGGAGAGAAGCTGGAACAGGACAGGAATGAGTGCTGGAGGAGAGCAGCACAGATTCTTGTCCAAAGTCCCTCTCCAGCTCTCTTGGAGTCCCTTTAGGCACCGGAAGGGGCTCCAAGGTCTCCCCACAGCCTTCTCCTCTCCAGGCTGAACATGGATGTCAGCCTCTCCATGACATGTTGGCAGCAGGTTCCAGCCAAACAACAACCTGGGAAAAGCCTTAGCTCAGCCTACAACTCCGTCCCTATAGCTCTGTCGACAGCTCTGCCACTGGAAAAGCTTCTGATGCCTTCAGGCAATATCGACAGGGCTCCCAAAAATTCAGCCATTAAGTCACCAGCTGCCTTGCCCAGCACAAGCAGTCAATTAATGAGTACAGTAATTACTAAATACATACATATATTTAAACCAGCATGCACAGAGATGACCTTGGGGCCCAGATAAGGTGATTTGCAATCGCTCCTCTGCTCTTCCAGCTTCCAGTGTGAGAAGCTGACTGAAGCTTTACAGTAAACTTAAATTAACATATAGGAGTTTTCCCTGGAGACAACTCTAAGTGCTGATCCCTTCTGAGGCCTCAAGAACACCAATACTCTGGATCTGCTCTCAGAAAGGAGGTTCTTTGGGGCCGTTATCCAAATGTATCATTTTGATGAGCTGCTCCCACAAGGTCTCCTGTCCCCACTGAGCAGTGAAGCTGCTGAGCAAAGCTGGGGACCAGGAAGAATTAATAGCAGCAGCTCCTTGTAAAGGGTAATCTTGTCAGTAATACTGGGCTGGCTGGATCCCAGCCCTGACCTGGCAACACTCCTGTCCCTCCCTGCCAAAGCTAAAGAGAATTCAGTTCAGCATCTCCATCACACAGAGCCATTTGGCTGCAAACTTGTCACATGCTCCCAAGGTCACCGTGTGCCTGCAGAGCTTAAACAAGGGCTGTGAAACCAACACTCCATCAGAACACCCACAGAGCCCTTCACCATCCTGAGCCGCCCACCAGCCCCAAGCTCTGTCCTGCAGCTCCCTGATCCCTCCAGCACATCCCCTGCTTGGGGCTGCAGCCAGGCAGAGGTGCTCCCCACACTCCAGTCCTGCTGCCAACAGGGAGCCATTTCTGAGCCCACTGCCCACCCCAGGGGACCACCCTCCAGTGGGCACCATAACCCAGCCACGTTTCAGGGCACAGTGCAGCTTCCTGAGCCAAAGCTGCCACACAACCAGGCTCAGGATGGGCCTGGGGATGGCAGGGAGCTCCTCTGACCTACCTCAGTGTGGAGAATCATGAACAACAGAGAATTGTTGAGCACCAAGGACAATGCTGGAAGCAAGAGGGAGAAGTTACAAAGTCCCAGGTAGGTGGCCAGTGTGGGATCAGAAGCTCAATGCATGAGCAAGAACAGGAAGCTAATTGGTAGAAAAAAAAACTTGTGCTAATTGCTGATAGGTTTCAGGATGCAGCTGCTTGCTAATAGGGCAAAGTAATGCTTAGCTCAAAAACCTGAAACAAAACTGGAGTTTTTATAAATAAAAGCTTGTAACAGATAATAAATGACTCTTACTGTACCATACCAAGAGTCCTCTGTGCTGCTGATTTGCTACAAATGATGCCCAAAGGGTTTGAAAACTGGGAACTGGAAGTTAATGACTGCAATTCCTGTGATGAAGCCCAGCTGAACCAGAACAGGATCAGACTGAGAGCTCTCAAACCAACTCCCAGAGAGGTGAGCAGCTGGGAATCAATTATTAACAAAAGGACAAAAGGACCAATTAGATGATTTGAACAAAATATTGAAGACACCTGGGGAAGATGTAGCTCAATGGTAATTGATAACTTTATTAACATGGGCATGTGATAATTGCTCTTGGTTTCCAAAAGAGGGGACTTTGACCAGGACAATGTGGAAGCATCTTGGGGAGGAGCTGGGCCACAGAACTGATGAAAAGGCTCATAGTGAGGTTGCAGTTTGGCAACAAGTGTTCCCTGCCCTCAGTGGATGGCAAACTGTGAATGGAGCTCTCTTACTCTCATGCTCAGCTGCAACATCCCCAAAAGTGCAGACGGAGATAACAACCAACCTTTGCTAGGCCATGGGAAGGCAGAAACCGAAACCCTTTTGACCCTGGTTGGGCAGCCCCTGGAAAAGAAACTGATTTATATCCATCCCTTGAGGAAGGTCACGTTACAAATTTACCCTCTTGTGGTGCTGCAGGTTGTTCTGCTCCTGAATCTGTAATTCCCTTTAAATCCTCTCCTACCAGCTCATTCTTATCAACTAAATGTGCATCTGTTTAAGCATTTTTTCTTCTGATCCTACACTGGCCACCTCTTGTTACTTTGCAACTTTTCCCTCTCCCTTCTGATGCCTAAGGGTTTTAGTATCTATTTTGTAGACTTTTTGGGGATTATATAGGTTTCATGGATTTTCCTGGGTTGCTCACATATTAGGTGGTATTAGAAGTTACTAAAACATTTTCTCATACATTCTTAAGCTCTCTCAAGGACATGCTGTTTTGAAAAAGCCACCTGCAAGATAGCTTGGAGACAAAACACAAAGGAGAAGGACTAGAGGTTCTGAGCCTTTCCAAGGGGCAGTTCTGAAGACCCCTATGGGTGGGGCACCAGGGGAAATGAGAAGCATGGTTGGTCATTGATATCTCATATGTTAATTGCTGGAGAGGTTATAAAAACTGAAACATCCCTGGTCACATGGGGGCACGTGTGGGGCTGTGCATGTGTGTGCAGACCTCAGGGAATTTTGGTGCATTGGACAGGGAATTTGGAGCTGACAGACTGCCTTCTCTCAACTGAGAAACTTCCATCTGAAAGGGAGTCTTCAGCTGGCACTGCTAAGAGAATTCCTTCGTATGGACCAGGAGAGCACACAGCTGCAATTTCAAGGACTAGCGACTGGTGTGGGAGGTAAGACAGAAAAGTTTTATGCCTGTTAAGGTTTTAGGTAACTACTGAAAATCTGGGCAGACAGAGCAGGTCCCCAAGGGGTGGACTGGGGAGTTGAGTTGGGTGGAAATGGTTTATGTTTATCCCCAGTCTAAAGTTGAGGGTGAAGAGACTCAAATGGCTTTGTGAATTCTGTCCTTTCCCTCTTTTCTGTATCTGAACACTGCCCTTATCTTGGGGTTTGCCCCCTAGTTGGTAAAAGTGGCAGCTGTCCAATTTGTNCGGAGCTTTGCCAATTGAAATAATTACACAACTTTCTGTTCATGATTCTCCACATTTCCCCCCTCTATTTAATAATTGCAAGGCTGGTGTGGAACTGCAAAGCCATGGCATGCTTAAAGCTCCCATCAATCACCTGTTGAACACATAACAACAGACAAGGAATAAGAACCAAAATTCAGATAAACACTCTCAATACAACAACTCCCAATATTAATATTTGTTTTACCCGTGGTCTGAGTCCAAAAACATTAATAGCCAATTAACACACACACACACACACATCCCCAAAGATTATTGCAGCTACGTTGCCACAGCTGTAACAATGGGNTATCTGGCCCAGTGGGTTTTGGCAGGAGTCCAGACCTGTAGTTTGCAGTTCAAAAAGAGAGAGGTGTACCCCTCAGAGTAACTATGAGGGGGTTACATGGAGATGGACAGGCAGCAGGAGGGAGGGAAGCCTCCTCTCCCCTCCCCTCCTCTCCTCTCCNCCCATCAATCACCTGTTGAACACATAACAACAGACAAGGAATAAGAACCAAAATTCAGATAAACACTCTCAATACAACAACTCCCAATATTAATATTTGTTTTACCCGTGGTCTGAGTCCAAAAACATTAATAGCCAATTAACACACACACACACACATCCCCAAAGATTATTGCAGCTACGTTGCCACAGCTGTAACAATGGGAGCAGGCAGGTTAGGGTAAATATGCAATAAAAAATAAGGATGTTGTCAGCATTCTAGCAAAGACAACAACTGTCTTAAAAGCAAAAATAGCTGTTGGTTAGAAACTGTCTTTAAAAAAGAGTTTTCTATCATTTGAATAATTTCAGCAACATAAAATGAGTCCACAACTACATTCAAAGGTTGATCTGAGTAATGAATAAAGCACACACAGCTGCAGCCAGCTCGACTATTTGTGTGGAGACAGTTACTGCATTAACATCGGATTTCCATGGGTCAAAGTTGCCCAGATTGTCAAAATGTTGCCCCCTGACCTGTTCAACAAGGTGTTAACCCTCGTGGCCTTTGCCCTGGTGAGCTGTGGCAAACAGATGTCACCCATTGCTGTGCCTTTGGCAGGCTGTGTTATGTTCATGTGTCTGTAGACGCTTGTTCATATTTTTTTGTTGCCACGGCTCATATCAGGGAGAAGAACTGTGATGTCTGTAAACATTGCTTGGCCTGTTCTGCAGCAATGGAAGTGCCATCATGTATTAAAACTGCTAATGGCCCAGCACAGATTGCTTGTCACACACACATCATTTTACATTTCTCACGTTACAGGCACCCCCAATCCCCCACAGGCCAAACCATTGCTGAACATTCCCACTGCACACTCAAAGATATGCCAACAAATCAAAAGAGGGGGAATCCCCTGGGTATGACATGACCAGAGCAAAACCAAAGCCCTTTATATTTTGCATTTTTTGAATCACATCCATGAGGATACTTCAGCTAACAGAGTTTTCTGCTTCTGTTTTACAGCCCCAAGGTACAGCCTGGGTGATATACCAAGACCCTGAAACCCATCAGTGGAGTCAATCTGTTAAATTATTACCCTGGGAAAAGGGTGTGCTTGTGTTTCCACAGGCGGTGGACTCTGCTGGATTCCTGCCCAGCAAACACAGAACCAGAAAACCACCACAGTGAAGCTGCAGGAGCTGCACAAGCAGAGGAACAAGTATGAAGGAGTTAACTGTTGCTTTTGCATTTGTTGTTATTGTTTGTAACCTAGTGGGTCAGGGCCATGGAGCATCTCTGGAACACAGTGTTTTAGACCAAGGGAACGTGTGGATAACACTGGCTAATGTAACTAACTCTGATACTCTGTGTGTGTCCCTCTCCACACCAACTGGTCCCTTTGGCACCTGCTTGGTAGGGGTGCCCATCCCCACGGACCGATGGGCACCACTATACAACCAAAGGGTGCAAAGCCACTGCAGCAAACCAGGTGTTAGGCAGCCAAAGAAATGTAAACTCCACTTTGCACTGAGAGCAACTGTTCCAACCATGCTCACTGAACCCCTGGAACTGGATCTGTTGGGAACTTTGCAAGCAGTAACATGTTTCTATTTTAATTATTCCACGGAGTTTCATATGAATCAACCTGGGTTTGACATCTCTCCCAAAGGGATTTATGCCAATGCTTCTCTGTGGTGCAGTGAAACCCTTCACAGTCAGTTTGCTCCCAGTGTTGAACCAACAGGGTTACCTGAAGATTTGTTTCTGATTTGTGGACGGCGAGCATGGAAAAGCATCCCTAGAAAAGCAATAGGGGGTCCTTGTACTTTTGGACAGTTAACACTGTTCCACCCTGACAAGTTACCCTTGAACAGAACTCTGTATGGTAGAATTAAAAGATCAACCCATGACTTTTCAGCAAACTGTGATTCAGATGTTCATTTGGGGAATGGTACTGAAAGGGTATTTGCTGGCATCAAACCATCCATGGGAACTGCAGAAGCTTTGACAGACTTGAATCGGCTTGGCTGCTGGCTTGAAACAGAAGCTAATGCCACTAGTTTGGCTTTGAGTGCCTTGTTGACTGATGCAGCCTCAGTAAGACATGCAACATTGCAAAAGAGAGCTGCCAAAGATCTTTTGCTTCTAGCACAAGATCATGGTTGTCAAGACTTTGAAGGCACGTGTTGCATGAACTTGAGTGATCACTCTAAGACTGTGAATGCCGACCTCCAAAAAATGAAAGATTTAGTCAAACAACTACAGAGAGATGACAGCAATACTCTTTGGGGGTGGTTTAATTGGCTGGATGATTCTGGGTTCGGACCAGTATGGGTATGGGGAGTTGCTGTATTGGGAGTGTTTATCTTCGTTTTGGTTTGTACTCGTTGTTATCGTGTGTTCAGTGCGTGATTGATCAAAGCTTTAAGCATGCCATGGCTTTGCAGTTGCACACTGCAATTATTAAATAAAGGACGGCAAAATGTGGAGGCTCATGAACAACAGAAAATTGTTGAGCACCAAGGAGAACACCAGAAGCAAGACTGAGAAGTTACAAAGTCCCAAGAAGGTGGCCAGCGTGGGATCAGAGGCAAAATGTGTGAGCAAGAACACAAAGCTAATTGGTAGAAAAAAGAGTTGTGCTAATTGCTGATAGGTTTTAGTATGCACGCTGCTTGCTAATAGGGCGAAGTAATGGTTAGTAGAAAAACCTGAATTGAAACTGGGTTTTGTGTAAATAGAAGCTTGTAATAGATAATAAATGATTCTTGCTGTACCATGCCAAGAGTCTGTGCCTCTAATCTGCTACACCTCAGAGATACCAGTGACCCCTGTGAGATGGTGGGATTCCTGGGGTGTTCTGTGCAGGGCCAGGGGTTGGACTCAGTAATTCTGATGGGTCTCTTCCAACTCAGCATATTTTATGATTCTTGGGGTACAGGCCCTCCCCAAAACATTTTCCATCCCTCCAAACCACAGACATAGCCATGAAAACCTCTTTTCAGTCTGCATAACAACACTGCCCTACCCAGCACTGACAGTCCCCTGAGCAAGGTCTCATCTCTGAGTGGGGCTGCAGCTCCTCATCAAGCCCAGGCAAATGATGAGGACAGTCAGTCATGCAGGATTGCAGTCCTCCCTCTGCCACAGAAATGCCTTGTTATCCTGACTGATGCTTGCACTCCCATCCTTTTCCCCTCTGCAGGAAAGAGCAGGCTCTGTTTGCACAGATCCTGGGCACCCCTCACCTCTCCATGTTTCTACACCACCTCAGAGCCAGCTGAGGAGTGTGGCTGTAATTTAAGAAGGAGAAAACACAAAACTCTGAGCAGAGGCCATGTCAAGATCACTCACAGGGCCCCCCACTAGCTGCACTTCCCCCTTTCTCCCCACATTTCCTGCCCCTTCACTCCCACATGGCTCTCCAGGATTTCCTTGCCTCTTCCTGAGAGAATCCAGCCTGGCAGGGGAGGGGAAGGGACTAAGAAAACCCTCTGGGGCTTGTACCACCCAGGAGAGACACCAGGCACAGGCAGCAGTGGCTGGTGAAGCCTGGCAGGGACATTTAGCCTCAGCCAAGTGTCACCTCCTGAAGAGCAGGAACAGCAGCAAAGCTGCTCTCTGGAGGCACAGAAAAGTTTGCAGGTGAGAGGCCTGAGATTTACAAGGGAATTTTTATGTCCCCCTGTGGCTCCCTTGACAGGGCCACCAGGAGATGAGATCTCAGGCTGCAGGGGCATGTTTTATGCATGAAGGTGAGAGCAGAGAGCCCCAGATGAGGGAGCAGCTGCAGGGCTGGAGGAAGCAGGATGGGCCAGGGCTCCATAAAACAGGGGACACAAGAGGTGGGAGTGAACAGAAGCTGGCAGTGCCCACTGTGACATTGCTGGTGACAGTCTCTCCAGAGAGGCAGAGCTGCAGTGGGCAGGATGCTCATACTTTATACACTTACTGAGGTCTCTTAAGCCACTCAGTGAGAGCAGACTCCTTCCAAGCACAGTTTCTCCCCCGAACCCCTCCCTCTGCTTATGCCCAGTGCAGAGCTGCAGAAGGAGCCCATCAAAGACCCTCCTTGCACTTTGGAGCCCTTCAGGACACAGCTCTGCTGGGCTCTGAGCCACCTACACTGGTATGTGACCTGCATCTTTTGGAGACTGGGTGATCACAGGTAGGGGAGGACAGTGACACCCACAACAGACTTTTGAGGGACTGTTCACAGTGATAAGAGAAGGGGGAATGGCTTTAAGTTGAAGGAGGACAGGTTTAGATGAGCTATTAGGAAGAAATTCTCTACTACAAGGATGGTGAGGCCCTGGCACAGGTTGCCCAGAGTAGCTGTGGCTGCCCCATCCCTGGAAGTGTCCAAGACCAGGTTGGACAGGGTTTGGACCAACTTGGAATAGTAGAAGGAGTCCCTGCCTATGGCAGGGGGGTGGACCAGATGATCTTTAAGGTCCCTTTCAACCCAAACAATTGTGTGATTCTGTGACTGACCTGAGGCAAAGTGGGACCATTTGTGCAGTTCAGTGACAATCAGCCACTGACCCCAAGCTCAGGAGCTGGGGATTCCCGCTCCCTGCCCCTGTCCTGGGAGCAAAACCCACCCAAAGGGATGGTGCTTGTCTCAGAAAGTGCAGGTGAGAACGAGCAAGAGGGAAGCAAGGCAGGAAACATTTGCCCAAGGCAGCCCCAAAAACACCTGAGAAAGCCGTGAGAGCCTCTCCAGTGTCACATCTACTTGGTGACACTGAAGGGCCAGGACATGAGGAAAGTCTTCACCCAGCCACAAGCTCATGTGAGAGCTCCAGACCATCCCCAGCCCATGCAGAACTCCCATGTACACAGCTTGCACCATGTATAACCCACCACTGCAGGCACCACTGGCACACACACCCCTAGGGAAGAGGCAGTAGCTGTTTAGCAGGACACAGCAACACCGTGGAACCATTCAAGGGAGTTAAACAGTTGATTTTTCTTCCTGGAAGACTCTCTCCCACAGCCCTGATTCCACATGGCCTTCAGGCATGTGCTTACATGAGCAAGGATGTAAGTCTCTGCCTGGAAAGTACTGAAGCACAGGTCTGAAATTCACCCAGTGAAGCCCATTTGTGAGCTGAATCCTTTGTAATCTGTTTATAAGATTAGATTTTTGCCCTGTGAGCTTGCATCAATTTGAATAGATCCCTTAGTTTTATTCATTTTAGGATAAGCTTAGGTTTGTGTCAGCTCAGGGGGTACATCCTGCAACCACAAGCACAAACAGCCTGAGGAACCCCTGCTCTTAATCTCTGCCAGTGTGGAAGTCCTGCCTGAGGAAGAATCCCAGAGTGAGCCAGAGGCTGAGGAGCACAACACTCCCTTGGCACCACCCGTGTCACAGAATCAGAGAATCCCGAATGGTTTGGCTTGGAAGGGACCTTAAAGCTCATCTCATTCCAACCTCTTATCTTCCACTAGACCAGGTTGCTCCAAGCCCTGCCCAACCTGGCCTGGAACACTTCCAGATGTCCTCCCTCTGGTCACCACAATATTCCCAAACCCCACAGGATGCTCAACACAACCCCCCTCCCTATTCAGGTGACCACTAAAGGCAGTTCAGTTCAAACCTTTGAGCTTCCAGGAAGGGTTTTGTTCATTAGGCAGCCCCCAGCTATTTGAACTGCAGCTGCCATGGCTGGGAGAGGAGATGAGAAGGGAAGCAGTGCTTTCCCTCATTTTCCCTTGGATAACTCCATACTGAAGCACAGCAGGCACAGGAACACAACCTGGCACAGACCTACAAAGCCTTTGTGCATCCACACACTGAACTAGACTTGAACAAAGTGCTTGGCATGAGGAGCTGCAAAGTGATGAGGCATCAGGTGGGCCAAGTGGGAGAAGCTTCCACCTGCATCCAAACAGACAGAAACCATCAGGTGCAGTGGTGAGATCCAAGAGAGCAGAGCTGCCATCCATCTCCTGCACAGGAAGAAATGCTGCAGCTCCTCTCTGGTCTTTCCCCCTCACCCACAGCTTGACCAAGGTCAGATCTTATCAATGTCTATCAGTACCTGAGGGAGGGGGCAGAGCATGGACCAGGCTCTGCTAGGGGGGCCCAGCAATGGGACAAGAGGAATGGGCAGGAACTGATGCCCAGGAAGTTCCACCTGAAAATGAAGAAGAACTTTTTTGCTGTGCAGTCACCAGCATTGAACAGAGACCAAAGAGGGTGTGGAGTCTCTTTCCCTGGGGATATTCAAAAGCTGCCTGGACACAACCCTGAGGGGCTGCTCTGGAGTCTCTGGAGCACCTCTGACAACCTCCAGTGGATATGGGACAGGACAGGACCCATTTTCCAACTGATCTCCCTGAACATCAAGCAATCGGCAGGAATTCTTTTCCAGCCCTATCACATTGGCTTCTCCCACACTGTGCATCCCTCCTGACCTCCTGTAAGATGTTTGCAGAGTGCCTCAACATCCACCTGAGCATGGGATTTTAGCAGGTTTTGGGTTGCCATATGACCACTGCTGAACTTGGAAGATCACCACTCCTCCCTTGGGAGCCTTGAAGCTGCTGGTCCCTGTGCCCAGCAGCACAGCTACTGCTCAAGCATCGAGTTTTGCCCTTTCCCACTCCCAAAGAGGTGCCACAGGGGCACCAGGCTGGCACAAGTCCTCTAACCTCAATTTTGGTGTCAGCCCTGCTCATGAGGCCACTACAGCAAGGAGAGGGGCAGCACCTGCACACACAAACCACACACTTGCCCTGAAGGTCAGCCCAGCTCCCTGGGACAAAAGTAAAAGCTTTTCAGGACAGAGTTCTTATCAAAGAATCATTTGGGTTGGAAAAAACCTCCAAGGGAGAACTTCTTCCCCCAGACACATGAGTTGTCTTGTGTGCAGTGAATGCAGAGACACCACCACAAAGCAACAGCAGAACTCATCCTTTGGGGTGGATTTTGGGAGAGCACATTATCTGATGGGCACACTGAACTCAACCCATTTACCACCAGATAAATTCCACCTCCTTAATCCCCTCTGCAGAATCAGACAGTGCAGGCTGCATCTCTATCTCCTCTCTCAAGCCATTTCAGGGATTTGCTCCATGTTGTTCAGTGCTGGTGTGTTTTTGCTCCAGACTCAGATAAGATTTGGCTTTGCCCCATCTCTAATGTGTTTGGAGACCGTGGGGTGGAAGGTTTAACTCTGGCACCTCAGTGTGCAAGCACAGCTACCAGGAGCCAAGCTTAAAGAAATCATTTCTTTCAGCCTGGGAATTAGTGCCAGAACCTTTAGCAGAGAAACAGTCACCAATTGCCTAGAAATGTTATTAGAAGCAGCAAGTGCCAGAGAGGGGAGCAGATTGATTCCATAAGGCCACTGATCCCCTGACAACACTCTATTTAATTATCTGTCAAGTCCTCTGAGAGTGAACTAGATGGTTTAAAATAGTCAAAAAAGCAAACACACATCTCCATGTGCCCACAAATCTCTTGTGCTCAGGATTACCTTTAAAAAAACCCCCTCAAAACCCAAACCAACACACAGTACATGATGTTCTCTCCTACAATCCAGACTGACAGGTGCCACCCTTCTGAAACCCAACAATGCCAGGCCAGTCCTGCCCAGCATGACTCACATCACTGAAGGCTTTCCTCTCCCACCTTCAGCATTTCCCCCTCTCTGATGGCCCTGAAAGGTTGAAGGCTGCTTAAAAGCATCTCCCAGGCCTTCAAAAATACCCCCAGTAGGAACACAGATGTCAGAAATCAATGGCAATTAATCACCAGGATCCTTCTGGCAGCCTGAATCTGCATCTCGTTGGGATCCAGCCCACTCACTTACCTTCTCTGCTAATGAAAGGAGCAATCTATCCCACTGCAGCCCTCGGTGGGGAGAGCATGGTTGGATATAAGAAGCATTAACTATGAGCCATCCTCCCCCTCGCCACAGGCTCAAGCTGCTTTTTCCTGGCAGCAACAGCCTCGCTGGAGCCATTTGGCTGCTGGGATAATGGGCAGCTCCAAAGGTCAGCGTGGAGGTTTATCAATCAGGGAAGCACCGTGCAACCTGGCACCAAGTCCCCCGAAAAAGTAATGTAAGGCACGAGCTTGGGGAAGACAAACTGCAGAGAAAGAAATAAGATACCACAGGAGGGAGGCAGAGGGAGCTTTTACACCACATTCCAGCACCGTGCAGGGAACGATCTGCAGGAGTTTGACTGACCACTGTTTCCTGCTTTGTCCTGGGGTGTGCCAGCTGGACCAGAGGTTCAGGGAGTTTTAAGCCTGGGGGCTCAGCTAGACTGAGCAAACCCACCTCGGTGCCAGCGGGAATGAAGCAGCTCCGTGTGTGTGACAGGAGGGGAAGGGGCTGCAGGGACAGGACCACAGGACCCTTTACAGGGAGATAGGATGAGTCGGGGAGAGACTGTCCCCTGCCCCAGACTGCAGCCCATGGCCATAAATAAGATGTTTGAGATCAAGTGTTGCCCAGAAAATCTATGGCTGTCCCATCCCTGGAAGTGTTCAAACCAGACTGGAACAATCTGGGCTAGAGGAAGGTGTCCCTCCCCATGGCAGGGGGCTGGAATGAGATGAGCTTTAAGGTCACTTCCAACACAAACCATTCCAGAACTGTATTATTCTAAGTGTTATCCTGTCCCCATCTTGCCTGGCAAAGACCAGGGAAGTGGTTCTGGGCAGAGGAACAGAGAGCCTGGGCTACACTGATGTGTCCACACAGCTCACCCCTGAGTGGAGAACAAAGAGAAGTGGAACAAGGCAAAGGTGACACAGATGCAGGTGGGGAGAGCAGGAGACAGAAGGAGGGATGAGGGAAGCACAGGCACTCCAGATGGAGTGAAAGCAGAGGGTACCACAGAGCAGGGGACGGAGGGAGTGACGTGACCTCCCATCAGGAAGACAAATGGGAATTGCAGGAGGTACAGCCCAACCTCTCCCCCTCTCCCAAGGCAAAGGTGACAGCAATTGGGCTTTCAAGTAGTGGCACTTATGCAAATCAATGCAAATTGATGCATAATTATGGTGATTGCACACATTTAGCCCCAAGGCATCAGGAAGCCCACGTCCCTTTCACCTGGAAAGGTCAAGTGAAATCTTAGCTCCAGGTCCTTCCCTCCAACCCCTCCATGGGCTGAGACCCCAAATCCCTGCTCAGTAACCTCCCACCCCTCCAAGCTGGTCACTGCCAAGCTCATCCCTCAGGAAGCCCAGGACAATTCTAAAAAGGGCAGAAAACTCCACATAACTATGTCAGTGAGGGAGGGAAATCTAAATCAAAGCCCTCTCTTCTGCTTCCTCTTGTTTTCTCTTTCCACTCTACCCCAAGTAAAGCTAAAAGGTCACAATAAACCACCACCAAGCCCGTGTTGTCCAAACATTAGACACTTGGTGGAAAAACTAACTGAAAGAATCAACGAAGGAATTGAGAAAGACATTGGATTAAGCACCAAGGGCATCCAGTCAGAGCCTCCTCTGCCAGCACATCCCACCATGAGAGGCTTTGAGGCAGTTCTTCAGCCCAGCAACAAGAAGCTGGCAGGGGCAGAGCTCCTCCAGGCTGCCCAGGTCCCTGCTCCACCCGGATTTACCAACAGGGAGAAGTCCCAGAGGACCCAGTCAAAAGAAACTAAGGCTAATCATGTCAGCAGATGCTTTGTCAGTTTAACTGAGGGGATTTAGAGCTGAATAATTCTCCGAGCAGACGTGGCATTGAGGAAAGTGTCAAGAAAATCCATTGTCTTCCCCGAGGACAGAGGAACTGAGTAAAGAATATTTTAATTCACCAGTTCTGCTGCACATTGATGCTTTTGTTTTCTTCCAGCTGACACTGGAAGGAAAGAAGCTTTTATCCTTCAGGTTATCTTATCAATTTCTCTGCCGAGGCAAGACTGTTTATTTACAAGGAGCCCACTAAATAACATTAATGCTCCAAGAAGTCAAGGATGCCCAACAATACCAACCCTGATGAACAAGCCAATACTGGTGCCAAGTGCTATCATCACTGCATTGTGAGGAGAGGAGAGGAGAGATTGAGGACCTCATTCTCATCTTTTGCATCAGTATAATGTCATTTGATTTCATTAGGGCTGATTGTCATTTGCTGGTGTAATGAAGGGAAACAGATGACTAAGTAACTTGTCCGTTGAGGGAAATCAGTGGCAAAGCAGCAAATATGACCTGCTCCTAACTCTGGTGCAACAGCTAAACCCACATGCCCAGAGATGGTGTCTGTGTGTGCAAGTTTATCCCAGTGCAAGTCATAGGAGGTATTAAGTTGGTAGCTCAGAGGAGCTCCCAGGGACAGCAGAGCATCGTCTCAGCACCCTGGTCAGCACCAGGTGAGGTTCAGCACTGAACCTGCTCCACCACTCCATCAGACCTGCCCAGAAAACCAGAAACATCCCTTGCCAGGTCCGTGCTCTGCCACTGCCATGAGCCCTTCCCTTTCAGGAGCATTAAAACCCGTTTTAAATGCAGATGGCTTCAAGTTCAACAGTGACCATTTTCCCTCCCCCTTTTTCCTAGAAGGAAATCCTGCTGATTTTACACTTTCCACCCTCTCCCTCTAAACTCACCTGGCTACAGAAATTGAAACAGAAACTGTTTGCAGGACAGAAGGACAGAGCAGAAACTCGTGGCACTGCACAGAACCCGTGTTTTAATCTGCAAGAGTTATTTTGAGTACAATTTTGAGTACAATTCTTGGGATTTTTTTTGTTTCTAAGCAGATCCAGACACCAAGGAATAGATTACTGCTCTAACTATTGGGGTAGATGCTAGTCACATCCTCATTTCCATGCTCCAGCTACCCGAGACCCCTTGGGAAGGGGAGAAGTTTCTAGCCTCTTTCTTTAGTGCCTTCTAAAAAACACAGAGACACCGTGATAAGCACACAGGGTTAAAGAAACATGGTAGATATCTTTATAGAATCAGGGGGTTAATGTATTCCCTTCCCTCCTCATTCATCCCACCCATGACTGTGGGTGACAATCCACACCTCCAAGTACTTGGAAGGGTCAAACCCCACCCAAATCAAGCTGTATTCACTCCTCTGAGCCAGGCCGTGCCTACAGTACAGTGGTGATCGCTGCCTAAAGCAAATCAGCAGGGGCAGGTCATGATAATCAATTAATTTGGCATCACAAGAAACAGTGAATTGAGATTTGCTCTTTTGCAAGCTGTCTGGAAAGGAAAATGGCTCTAGATATGTTTCCAAGGCTCAGGGCTGCACATCTCTCCTGCCATTTCTCAGAGGTCTTTCAGCAATACCACAAGCACTTGGAGCCCTTTCTACCTCATGGGAAATATTACTGTCTCTGAAGAGATCACCTTGTTTGCCATCATGACAACCTAAATTAATAGAACATAAAAGGAACTTTAATCTCCTTTTAATTATTTTTAAATGCCCACTTGACACTATCAGAACAGGAGATGGCAAGGCTGGTTTGGTAGGAGTGAAACCCTGTGCTTGAACAGAGAGACCGTGGTGGTTGGTGATGTGATCCCCCTCTGCCACAGGCTGGGGAGAAGATGTGATGTGATCCCCCTCTGCCACAGGCTGGGGATGTGATTTGATCCCCCTCAGATGCAATCCCCTCCACCACAGGCCAGGGAGGCCATGTGATCCCTCTGGGATGTGAACCCAAGACAAGGGGCTTGAACTCCCCCAGTTCCTTCAGAATAAACTGGATGCAAATCCAGTGACTTCAGCAAAGCCACCACAGATTTACACCAAGACAACACAATCACACTGCCCAAACCTGATGGATACAAATTAGCATACTTTTGGTGATTTTCATCAAGTTTATCTGGATTTGCACAGCTGTCAGCATGAACAGCAGGGCAAGTGGTGGAATCAGCACTGGAGCAGCTCATTAAGCCAAATCCTAAACCAGGAATGATCCATCAAAGTCATGTACACTTTCTCCCATCCCCTTCCTCCCTAAGTGATTCAAAGGGCATAAAAACCTACTGCAGAACAACAAAAGTAAGGGGTGGGGGAGAAATGGTTTGCAAATTTAATGCCAGCTCCAGAGTACTGGAGAAATAACTCCCTGAGTAACATTTTGATGGCCTAAACCCACAAACACCTCAAATTTATCTGCACAAAAATATGACATTTTATCAATACAAACTTCCAGCACAACTGCTGAAATACAGCAGTGTGTACACTATATATATAACATATACATAGTTTATAGACACAGTATAATGTCCTATGTAGCAAGGCTGAAGAAAGCCAAGCAAGCTCTAAAAATATGGCAGACAATACAAATTTCTTCCCTTACACTGTAATTCACACAACAGTGATCTCTTGCTAAAGTGCACTCCTGAATGCTGGAATGATAGAGCTGTAATTGTAATGGAGTCATTTAATTTTGATTTGGATGAAACAGCGAGCACAAAAGCAGACAAGGCATAAAACTCCACTGCTCACATAAAGGTTAAGAAGCTGGTCATTAAGTGAATTGATTTGGAGTGCTGAGGTAATCTTGCCGTTTAAGTCAGAATTCCAGTTTTTATGTAATTCACACTAAAGTATCTGCAATCACCACTGTGCCTGTCACAGGTCACCAGTCAGTTTTGAGCTGGGACAACATGCAGGTCGCTGCTTTTCCTTTGCCCAGGGTTGGGGCACTTTTCATCTGGCACTGTGATCTCATTTTTGGTACATTCCAGGGCTGAGTGATGTCTGAAAATACAAGGAGCACACAGCAATTGCTGCTGCCCCACAGTCAGTGCCTCTGTCCTCCTACAGAGGAGGGCTGGAAGTGGCTGGGCTACTCCTGCATGGCCAGACATACTCAAAGAGACAACTGAGCCACCACGGCTTGTAAAATGAACGCAGTGACTGCAGTGAGTGCTCATCCAAGGCTGCACAAACAATCAGGACTAAGTATTTATTCACTGCTCTGCCTGAGCAGCCGCCTCGCTGCCACAGTCACTGCCACAGTCACTGCCCAGCAGCTCCGAGCAGCCCGGCAGGCACCAAGTTGGTTTGTGGTTCAGTGAGTTTGTCACTCTCCGCCCCCGGGGAGCAGCCGAGGAGCCTTCCCGAGCCCTGCCATCGTCTGACGCCCCAAACAACGAGCCCTGACAACTCCTCTCACAACGACACGTTCTGCATGTGATGAATAACAACGCTGTGCTAGACAGACAGCTCCTCGCTGCAGGACAGGCGCGATGGAAGCGCAGCGGGGCTGTGCCCCCCTCTCCCAGCCGGGGGCTGTGCCCCCCTCTCCCAGCCCGGCGCCGTGGCCCCCCTCTCCCCCNCAACGCTGTGCTAGACAGACAGCTCCTCGCTGCAGGACAGGCGCGATGGAAGCGCAGCGGGGCTGTGCCCCCCTCTCCCAGACGGGCGCTGTGACCCCCCTCTCCCAGCCGGGGGCTGTGACCCCCCTCTCCCAGCCGGGGGCTGTGCCCCCCGCTCCCAGCCGGGCGCTGTGATCCCCCTCTCCCAGCCGGGCGCTGTGACCCCCTCTCCCAGCCGGAGCATCACTCAGCACAGCAGCAGTGTCGGGAGCTGAGCTTTGAGAGAGTCTGACCAAGAGCTCAGCGCAGCCCCTTCTCCAAAGCAGGCAGTGTCTGGGGGATCAGCTCTGCAGCCAGGGGGTTGTGTTAATAGAGTCTCTCTCTCCTCACCTTTCCCTCTCTCCATTTAATCTCGAGTACAGCACACGCATGAACTCCAGGACCAAACCCAGCTCTGCTACGAGCCTGTTTATCCAGCGTTTCTCTCTCCATTGATGCACGCGGAGCAGACCAACAGCCACCAGGGAGGAGGGCAGGACACAGCGAGGTTTGCTCTGCCTGAGCAGACCAGAACACAGCCAGAGGCCTTTGCAGAGTTGTTAACACACCCAGCCTGAGCCCCAGACCCCAGGTTTCAAGGGGAAGCAGAGAACATGGGGTCCACCCCTTGTCCCTGCAGCTCTGACACCCTGAATGCCACCCAAAACGTCAGGCTGAGGTATTTGTATCTCAAACCAAGAGAAATTCTTCAAAGGCTGCCCTTGAGCATCACTGAACTCGATCTGCTCTTCATTTCTCCCTCCCAAATGCAGGATGTGAGGGCAAATTAGCACTTGCTTAATTTCAAAACCTCCAAAGGAACTAGAAGAGCTGTAATAAATCACTCCAGGACTCCTCCCAAGCAAAGTGTTTTACCACCACTACCTGGGTCAGAAAAACCCTTCCAGATGTAGAAAGAGACCAGGATTTCAAGAAGGTGCAAGCACACGGCGAGTGATGAAGCTGTTGTTGAAAGTTCAGCTCACAAGCAGACAATTTCTGAGCTGCTCTTTCCTATCAGGATCATATTAACAAAATATAGCTCTTGGCACACCACATCCTACAGGAATTATTTTTGTGCAGGAAGCACTTAGTTTCACTCAAAATTAATAATCTCTAAAAGACATGATGTACATTATATTAGAGAACAAACAGAAAGTGATGTGAATTACCCAGCAGAGTGGGATGGAGATGAAGTCATGAAAGAGAGCAGAGCATTCCTGCCACCTGGTTTCTCTCCACCCCAACGCCACAACCAAAGTACGGGGGGGCGGTTGCAATTTTCAGGGCACAAAATTTCAGGCTAACTTACACTGTTGTTGTTGTATCACCAGGAACAAGGAGAAAAACATTCCTACAAAGCTTTTCTCTGGTCTCAAGATTACCAGTGACTCAATTCCAGCCTGGAAGACGTGCCCTTGCCCGGGGCACCGATTTAAAGCTGGGGCAGGGACCACGTAAGGCTGCCTGGAAAGACTCTGCTCAAAGCTGTGCAAGATTAATGCGCTGTCGGAGAACACACCACATGAAACAGGCTCCCAACAGAACCACTTTAGCTTGTTATGGAAAAATTAAAGCACAAACAGCTGGAAAACAGTCCTGTCACGTCAGATCCCAGCTCTCCATACAAATTGCTGCCCTAAAAGTCGATTCTCCAGCTCGATAGGGGTTTGTGCCTTGGGAACACCCCAAGCTGAGCCCACCAGCTACAAGATCATCTCTGTGAAGGGTTTGGGTCCCTAAACCGTGGATTTGCCACAAAACACTGAGTTTCAGCTGAAAATCTCACAATTTATGGACTTCCCTACCCACATTTAAGATTTTATTGATAGCCCCCCTGCTGTTACGTACTACAACAGGTCTCCAGGGCATATGGAGCCGTGCTGGGAGAGCGCGGGAGCCCTTCAGTTGTGTAACCGTTCTGCTTCTTCCCCCACCACAATCAGAGGGGGATCGAGGACCTGCTCCTGCTCAGGGCACGATCCAGCCCTGAGGGGGCTGTTTTGCCCCTCTATGCCTCAGTTTCTATATCTTTGGGAGGGCAAACACGCTATAGCTGCTGGAGTACACGGCTTAGAGCACGCAGATTTCCAGCTTCCACGCGCCTCCCGAGCTGAAAGGGAGCCACAAGCAGCATCGCTGCGTTTCAGAGACGTGATAAACGAACAGGACGAGCCTGCCGTACCCAGGGCCATGCCAGCATCTCGATTCCACCCTGGCCATCAGTGGGCACCGCTGTTTCCAGCGCAAACTTTCCTGCCGGGCTCGGTGCACGGTTGGTCCCCGCACGTCCGCGGGGCGAGCCCTATCCCTCCAGCACGGTGCGAACCCGGAGCGGCTCCGCTCGGCGAAGGGCTGCAGGTTCCCACCGCTGGGTCCCGGAGAAGCAGGACCGGGGGGCTCCATTCCCATCCCCGCGACGCGGAGAAGCAGGACCGGGGAGCTCCGGTCCCACCGACTGACTCAGGATGGAGCAGAGGATGAGGCTGGACAGGGCGCACGGCGACAACACCCGGCGAGGGAAAGAGGGAGCGACACGAACACGGGAGAGGCAGAGAGGGACAGGGCGCGCAGCAGAGCCCGGGACAAGATGGGACGGCGGGGGAACAACCCCCGGAGCCCGCTCGGGAGCCGCCTTACCTTGACCGCCTCGGCGTGGGTCACCCTGTCCAGGGACTTGCCGTTGACACCCAGGATCTGGTCCCCGACGCGCAGCCCCTCCCGCTCGGCCAAGGAGCCCGGCTCCACCAGCGACACGTAGATCCCGACCCCGTGCTCGGCTCCGCCGCGGATGCTGAAACCCAGACCCTCGTGGGCTTTGCTCCGGCGCAGCGTCCCCTGCCGCAGCTCGCCCGGGACCACCGGCGGCGGGGCCGGGGGCGGCGGGGGGCGGCCGGGCGGCGGCAGGTACGGCCCCTCGGCCGTGTACTGGTCGAAGAGGAGCTGGTCGGAGCGCGGCAGGACGAGGCGCAGCAGCGGCAGGAGCTGCCGGCGGCGCGGCCCGTCGAGGAGGGCGCGCAGGGAGCGCACCAGGTCGCAGACGTTGCGGCGGCCGTGGTAGGCGTTGAGGCAGAGGATGAAGCGCTCCCGCTCCGCCTCGCTCAGCAGCGCCGTGAGCGCCTGGTGCAGCCGCCGCACGTTCGCCGAGAGCGGCCGCGGCGCCGGCCCCGCCGCCGAGCCCAGCGAGCCCGACGAGGAGGAGGAGGAGTGCACCGACACGCCGTCCAGCTCCGCGCTCATCGCGGCGGGGCCGCCACCGGCACCACCGACAGGACCAGGAGCGGGACCGACAACGCAGAGCAGGAGCCGACACGAGCGGGGCAGGAGCGGACCGGAGCGGA
>VWZD01008222.1:32159-56472 GCA_013396695.1 Sakesphorus luctuosus
GGACCGGCAATTAGCGCGCCCGCTCATCACCGCCCAGCATCGCCAGCCCTACCCCGGGCTGAGACCTACCCGCTCATCACCGCCCAGCATCGCCAGCCCTGCCCCAGGCTCAGTCCTGCCCGCTCATCACCGCCCAGCATCGCCAGCCCTACCCCGGGCTGAGACCTACCCGCTCATCACCGCCCAGCATCGCCAGCCCTGCCCCGCAGCTCAGCTGCAGGTGGGAGCTGCGCAAGGTGTAAAGTCCTTCCACTCTTCCTCAGCCTCCCACCAGCCCCTCGGTGGGAATCGTTCATCCCTAGCCCAGGCCCACCATAAAGCTTCCTCAGCCACCTGGGCTCCCGCCACCACAGCAAGGCGAGGGCACTTGGCATAGAGGATGCACAACAGGGAAGACTCCAGAGGAATCAGCTTACACCTGGGACAACAGCCTGTCCCGTTACCTGAGCCCGTGGCTGTTTTTTCCATTGCCTGGAGTGCCAGGTGTTGGATTGTTGATACTTTGCAGTGCTGGTCACTGTAACTGGGGACTTACAGTCCTGGGAATGCATCCATTCAGCTGAGAACCTCGGAACAGGCTTTGTTTTAATCACAACCAAACGGGATTTAGGCATGTGTGCTCCTGGCAGGGTGTTGAAGCAATTTATGACTGGGGAAACAGTTATTAAAAAGAAGAGATTTAGAATAGATGTTAAGAAGAAATTCTTCCCTGTGAGGGTGGTGAGGCCCTGACACAGAGAAGCTGTGGCTGCCCCATCCCTTTTAGTGCTCAAGGTCATGTTGGATGGGGCTTGGAGCAACCTGGGATAGTGGAAGGTGTCCCTGCCCATGGCAGGGAGTGGAATGGGATGGTCTTTAAGGTCCCTTCCAACCCAAACCATTCTGTGATGCTGACCTCAGAGTCCAACCCAAACTCACAGCAATTAACTCCTCTTCGTTTAGCAAGCCCAGAGAAACCCTTCCTGTGAAGGATCCTGGTGATCCAGTGATCAATCACCTGTCAGGGCCACAGGCAACCAAAATCCCAAACCACAGCCTGGATCAGCAGGGTTCAGGGAAGCGCTTTTTTACCTGGGATGCTGCTGCTCACTTGTTCTCTGCTTCCACACCCTTAACTTGTGGCTTCAGGTCCAAAGGGGAATCATCAGGATGAGAAGTCAGTGCAGAAATCCAGGGGTTATTTTTCTAGTTGCTGGATGAATTATTTCTTACTACGTGAGGTTTTAGTTTCTTTTATGTCTCTGGAGCACTGAGCAAAGACCATTTTCCATCTCAGTCATTTGAAATCTTTCAGTCTTCACTGAAGTGCCTTCCATCTGCTACAGCAGAGAAGGATTAAACCTAATTCATCGGATGCATCTTGATAGCAGGAGAATTCATTTTGTTCATGCATATGATGGAAGAGTTTAAACAGCTGCATTACAAGTAGCTCTATGTATTAAAGCTTTGTTGGAGCTTTCAATGCCTTGTTTAAAACAAAACCAAACAAAGCAGATTGCTAATTGAAATTCGCGTTCTAACTGCGGGTGATAAATAAGCAGATGGAACAGTCAACATTGCTGGAAAGAAAAGGGACAATATAGGACAGAGAAGTGAGTAAAAACAAAAATACGCCTACATCAGCCAAACAAAGTAAGAGAAGGGCAAACAAGGTATTGCAAGTCTTTGAATTGCACTCAAACATGATGTTAATGCTTAGTACCCGCTCAGACTCCTCTATTTAAAGCACCACTGTTCCCACCAGCTCAGTGTCTGAGCATCTCCAGCCTTTTTTAATCCCACATGAAGACTCCAAATGTGTTAACACAAGCAGATGCAGCAAGAGCTGTCCCTGCTCTGCACTAACTCCAGACTGGAGCAGCTTCCCACTTCAGCAGAGCTTGGCAATGCCCAAAGCACAGCTCCCATGGGTGTTTGGTAACTTAAAGTCATGCAGTTGAGAGAGAGCAGCACATGGCCTTGGGCCAGAGGGGAAAGAAAGGGTTCATCCAGCTCTTGGGCTCAGGAGTGTTCTCACACATGAGGAAAACCTCTCCAAGCTTTCTTAGCCCAGGTAAAGCTGCTGAAAAAAATGCCTCCCATCAGTGTGTGATGCCTGTGTAGGACTGCCCAGCAAAAAGGGCCAGAGTCTCCTTGCTGTACATCAAAGTATTCCTTCAGGATTTCTTAGGAAGAAACTCTTTCCTGTGAGGGTGGGCAGGCCCTGGCACAGGTACCCAGAGAAGCTGTGGCTGCCCCAGCTCTGGAAGTGTCCAAGGCCAGGTTGGATAAAGAAGGGAACAACCTGGGTTAGTGGAAGGTATTCCTGCCCATGGTACAGGGTGGAAGGAGATGAGCTTTAAGGTCCCTTCCAACCCAAACCATTGGTGATGGAGTCCCCATCCCTGGAGGTGTTCAAGGAATGAATGGATGTGGCATTCAGTACTCTGGTCTAGTTGATAAGGTGGTGATCAGTCAGAGGTTGGACTAGATGATCTTGGGGGCCTTTTCCAGCCTGTGATTCTGTGATGATTTGGAGAGGGAGCTCTGCCAACTGGGGAGTTGTCAGTAAGTGCTCAGGGTGGAATGTCAGTGCCAGGTACAAATGGCATTCCCCCACAAACCTCCTGGTAAGTGGCCCTTTGGGGCTAAGATTAGTGGGCACTGAGAGTCCACTTTAATTCCTGGGGAAACTCCTGGCTGAACTGGACCTTTGTCAACAGGAGGGGCCACACAGACACAGGCAATGGAATTTCAGCCCCTCACACACAGCAAAGAGCTCTGGAGCAGCTGGGCACTGCGTGGGCTCAACACCCAAAGAGCATTTGGGGCCCACCACCTGCCTTGCACACAGAGTGCCTTAAATCCAGCAAGAGCCCAAAAGGTGTTACTCATTTTAGGTTTTGAAATCATCCTTGCAGCACAAACTAATCCCATGCATTTGCTAAGTGCCACCTGAATAAATTGCCTAACCTTTCCACTTTAATCCATTGTAATCACTTTCCAGAGCACTCTTTGAAAAGTGAGCTCCATGTTTCCAGGGCAGCTGTGCTCCTAATTAAAAGGCACTGTAGCAAGAAGCCGAGGAAACCTAATTGTGGCTGGAAACGCCTTGCTGCAGTCCCAGCACTGAGGTGATCTGTGAGGAGGGCAGGGAGGAAGCAGCAGCTGCCTGTGCCGCTTAAGAGAGTATTAGGAGATGGCTGGCACTCAGGGCTGCCTCTTGGCTAAATCCCTGTTTAGCAGATTGGCTCCCAATCCCCTGTCCCTGGCAGGCTGGACTGGTTTGTGCAGCTTGGACATGTGCTTCCCTCAGCATGGGCAGGAATCAGCTGAGTGCTGCAGCTGAGTGCTCCCAGAAATAGCCAGTGCAGAGCGAAAAGCACCCTAGAAAAGGGGTTTCTAGAAGAAATCCCTGGGTTCCAGCACTATTCCTCACGCAGCAAAGCTGAATCCAGCACCCTTAGACCCAAGTTCCCCATGGTGCAGGGAGCTGCACAAACAGCAGGCACGTGCTGTGTCCCTTCAGTTCCAGGTATAACAGGCAGTAGTTGGATTTAAAGAATAAAGGAGCAGTGAGAAATCATCATTTCAGGGGAGATTTTCTGAGGTCTGTATGAGCATAAATACAGTCCACTTGCAAGAGGAGTGTTTCCAGTTCTTGGATGTTGCTCTGCTTAATCAAATCAAGTTCAGTTTGACATGTCCCAGCTTGGGTAGATCCTGAAGAGCACAGCCCAAGCAGGCAGAGGGGGAGGGAACTCTGATACTTCTTAACTCCTTCACTATCTGCATATTGATAAATCTTTTTGCTACTACTGCTCAGTGCCACACTGAGACTGTACCTGAGCAAAGCCAGCCTGAAACAGCTTCAGTTTGGTGAGAATTTGTTTCCATCATGCAAGAGATCAAACAAAAATTTTAGCTCCAAACCACTGAGAAATACTGTTTCCATAGGATGGACACCACAGCATTATAGTTTGGCAGTAATTTAAATACTTTCTGGATTAAAAACCAAATCAGAGTAATAGTCTCACCTGTATTCCAGCAGTGCTTTGACTTAATGCCATTGGAATCCTTTGACACTTCCTCAAACCCAGAGTCAAAGCAATTCACATTAAACCTAAACCATATTTGCTACATTTTCTGATGAAAAAAACCTTTCCAACTAACAGGAGTTTCACCCCAATTTGCCTGCAGTGATCTCTCCTCTGTGCCAACATCACTGAGCATAACCCTGCCTCACAGAGGCAGATGATTTAAGAGCTGCAATCCTCCTCCCCTCGCCGGCAATTTCTTGCACTTACACTCTCTCCAGTCCTGTTTGAAATGCCTGAAAGAAAAAGCCACTTGCGTCATCAGCTTTTCTTTTTCTGCTTTTAATGCTCTGCACAAATCATCTCTAAGTCACGATTTGGGCCTGGGTGTCACGGACAGGCAAGGCTGAGGCTGGCAGAGGCTCAGCCTGTGCCAGTGTCTGCCCTCCAATTTGGGTACCTTGGCTGTTAAACCCCATGTATAAGGACACAGAGCCTGTCCATGAGAGCTGACCATCCTTAGACATGAGAGGTGAAGTTCAGTGAACCTGGTCTAGTGAAAGGTGTCCATGCCCATTGCAGGGGGTTGGAATTAGATAATCTCTAAGATCCTTTCCAGTCCAGGCCTTTCTATGGTTTTATGATCCTGTGAAGTCTCAAGTGCTGGTGTGTGCAACACCAACAGGAGTAACCAGCCTCAGGGGTTTAAACAATTTGCTCCACAGGATTTGGCTTATGTATATTAACTGTAGAAATCATCAAGCAAGCCCAGTATTCTCCCCCAGATGAGCTGGGTGGCAGAGGATTGGCTCGATTGGCATGGGAAGTTGCAGGATGGAGGGGAAAGCACGAGCTCTTTACCCTCAGCGTTGTCTTTATGCACAGCCTGGGGCCAAACTTGCACACAGAGAGTGCCACAGGACAAATTTGTGCCTCCAACCCTGAATTCTCCTCCTGCTGGGCACACCACTTTCCCAGCCCACTGGTCTAATTAATCTCCACCCTTCAGGCAAGGAATTTCTCATGCTGGATATTTGCACACCTTGACTTCTCTGGGAGCTACAGGTGAAGCACCCAAGCCAGTGCAGGACATCACACACGAGCTGTGATGCTTATTTATAAAACCATAGAATGGGTTGGGTTGGAAGGGACCTTAAAGAGAATCTCATTCCACCACCTGCCATGGGCAGGGACACCTTCCACCAGCCCAGGTTGCTCCAAGCCCTGTCCAACCTGGCCTTGGACACTCCCAGGGATGGGGCAGCCACAGCTTCTCTGCCCAACCTGTGCCAGGGCCTGCCCACCCTCAGAAGGAAGGTTTTTTTCCCAATATCCCATCTAACCCTGCCCTCTCGCAGTGGGAAACCATTGCCCTTGTCCTGTCCCTCCATCCCTTGTCCCAAGTCCCTCTCCAGCTCTCCTGGAGCCCCTTTAGGCTCTGGAAGGGGCTCTCAGGTCTCCCTGGAGCCTTCTCTTCTCCAGGTGAACACCCCCAGCTCTCCCAGCCTGGCTCCAGAGCAGAGGTTGTCAAGCCCTTGGATCATCTTTGTAGTCTCCTCTGGATTCAGTTCCAGCAGCTCCACATTCTTCCTCAGTCAGGGGCTGGCTGGAGAGTACCAAACGAATTCAGGGGAAGTACAGTCCCTTTCTGAAGGGCTCTCTTAATACATCCAACAATTTCAGAACAGACCTGAGCACTGCAGAGCTCATTTGCACAAGTTCAGCCTCCCAGCAGGTGGGAGAATCAGGGGCTTCACTCACACGGAGAACTGACAAACTCACACAGAGCTAAACTAATTTGAAAGCATTTATCTAATTTGAAAACATTTATCTAATTCAAATAAATTTCCCTAAGTCTGCTGGTTGTGGAAGCCCATCAGTCTGGCAGGATTTATGGGCCAGGATCCCAACCACATTTTCTGCAGCAGTGGAAATAACTGCAGTGGTACACACTATCCCTGCAGGTTTGCATCAGGAGAACAACCCAACCCTGCAAGCACAACTCAGCTTGAAAGTCTGATTAAACAGACTTGGGGGACCAAAGAAAGGGGGTTACTCCTTACAGACTCTCCTTCCCTGTGCATTTATCATAACAGAGACTGTCCCCCATGTCCCAGGGGAAGTGCAACACAAAGAAATCACCAGGGAGCAGCTCACTCTTGCTGTGACAGTCCTGGAGTTCTGCCAAAGCACTGGACAGCTTCCTCATCCTCAGGCATATTCCCCCAATCCAGTTTTGCACTACTGAGCATTTTGCTCCCAGTTCAACCATTGCCACAGAGTTATGGGGTTGAGGTCTTTGCCAGTGTGGGAGCCTGGAGGTGAGCAAACTCTCCCCTGAGCACCTCTCTCCTGCTGGGGTTGATTTACACTGTGCTTCCTCCACTTAGAGAACTAACAGGGCTGCAGGGTCACATTCTACATCAAACCCAGCAGCTCATCCCCTCCAGCCTCCAAACCCATCTCTGCCAGGCTCGAGGGGGATGCTCTGGGCTCTGTTATTACAACACTGCAAGAAGACAATCAAAAGAGAAGAAAAGGTTAATGAGGCACTAATCATTATTGATTTGTGGCATATAATGCAATAAATACCCACTGCCATCGATTAAATGTAGTGGGGCAAAGACATCTAATCCATCATAGCAGCCATTTGATTTTTCAAAATTAATTCCCTACCATCAGGGAGATGCTGGGAGATGCCAGAGGACCAACCTCTCTCCTGAGAGCACCACTGGGTGAGCAGCTACTGCCTCCATTCCCTCCCAGCACCCACCACACACCTCACTGGGCCAGGCCAGACCTTCTGATGGTGGTCTGGGAGGTCCCACTGAAAATCCCACAGTGAGGAACTGGGAACACAGAGAAGTAGGAAAAATAGTCGGGACAAGCTTAAATCCTGGATCCTTTCTCTACAGGCTTTTACTTGTTTGCCTCCAGGCCAGTCCCCCCATTTTCTTCTAGAAATTAGGCATTTGAGAGAACAAATATTAGTTTTAAAAACAACAACAACAAAAAAACCATTGTTCTGAATGTTTAAAGTTCTTTTATAGTGACAAAAACAGATCAAAAACCACTCTCAGAGATGTCAGCTCATTTCTGAAACTGCCCAAAACACTGGCAAAAGCGCTCAGATTTCTCTTTGGGAGGCAAAGCTGAGAACCAGCCCCCTAGAAGCAGGTGTAGGCACTGCCCGGTGATGGATGGTGCTGTGCCAAAGCCTGAGTAACTCCGGAGCACGGCACAGGCAAGTGGCTTCGCTGCCAATAGAGGCTGAGACTAATTAGGGCTGTGCTCCCCTGACTCACAGGCGCTAATGCCCGTGGATAGATCGCTAATGCTCTCAATTCATGCTCATTAGCACAGGCAGCAAAGACAAGACAAGCGTGTTATGTCATCGTTTAAATCCTGTCACATTTCCCCAATGACTCTGATTACATTTTTAAACATTTCTTCTCCTCCCTCGAGGCGGGATTGCCTTGCCCTGGGAGCTCCAGATCCAGCAGATTTGCTCCAAGCCAAGCTCTCACTTAGAGCAGCGACGAACTGAACCCCAGCCCTCTCCTTCCCTGTGTCCTCAGGAAAGAGGAATTCCCTGGTACAAACACCCACAGGCTCATCCTTTCCGTATTTTAGACATGGCCAAACATCTCAGATTAAAAGTTAAATTGATTTTTTTTTCCAGTTGCCTTTGCACAAGAAGGGAGAATTGCACTGGTGGACACGTGAGTTTGGGGCTGTGCCTCTCTGTATGAGCAGTCACACCCCAGTTAAATAAGCACAAAGCACCTTTGCAGCACAAGAAGTCAGTGTTTCTTGTAAATCGACTTGCAGGAGTGAAAAGAATAAATATTTGCGGACACAACTTCCACTAATCAGTTCTATCTGTATTTTTACCAGCCCTCCTTGCTCTCAGAGGGTGTTCCAGCCTTCTGCTCTCACAAGCCTTTCCATCTCTTTTCTCCTTTCTCTGCCCAGTGTCCTGCTGGTGGTGGGTGGGAAGGGCTGTAGCTCCTTCCCCAGGGACACTCAGCATCCTGAGCAGGAGGAATGTGAAATCAGCCCTCATTCCTTGAAACCCTGGGCAGGTCTCTGCTTTATGTCTCACTCGGAGCTCAGTACAAGCTGGATCAGGTCCGTTCGCTCTTCCCTGTAACAAACTATTTCCACAATCATTTTGCAGAAGCCACAGACGGAGGAGACCTGTCAAGGAGTGTGAGGACAGCCCAGAGCACCCTCACCCAAAGACTCAACCTCAAGCCCATCCATCCCATTTCACTCCTGCTTGGTTTCCCCAGGTGGGCTGTGGAAAAGAGGTTGGGGTAGGTCTGGGACCCCTGTACTTCTCCTGCCCTCCCTTCAGCACCGCAGACAGCACCAGCAGGCACTTGGTGAGGATTTTACTGCAGGATCTCCTGGGAAAGGGCTGAATTGCTTTTGTTACAGCAGCTGAGGATTTCAGATCTTGCATATCAAAGCAGGGAGGGGAAGAAATTACAGAAACCTGGACGGACTCACATCTGCATTAGGAGAGTTTACACTAGATGGCACCTGATCTCATCATTATAGATGCAAAAAGTTAAGCCACCAGGATTATTTAGGGAATAACGTTATTCTTTTCCTGGAAGCTGCCTTTGTGTCCCTCCCGGAGCTCCCAGCGATGCAGGAGGAGCAGCTCACCCTGCAGCCAGCACTGCTGAGAATGTTAAACACCTTTTGCGTAACCCCACTCTGAATCTCTCTGGAGGTGCTGGAAGCCCCTGGTTTACTCAGCCCAAGCCTCTTTCCAACAGCCTCTTCCAGAGGCTAAAGTGTGCCCAGGCTGTGCCCACCTTAAGAGCAACCTTGCTCCAAGGAAGCAAAGGAAGCCAGAAGGACTCTGTCCCTTCCCTCGGGGATTTAACTGGGTGTTAAGAGGCAAAGCTGCTGCAGGGCCATGACGTGGCTAATCCAGCAGATCCAAGAGACCCACCCCGAACACAGCACTACACAACAGCCACTCGGGCACGTGGGGACACTCCAGCTCTGCCAAAGATGTGGCACAGATGCTCCAAACCCAAGTGCAAGCTCAGGCTCCTTATCCCAGCTGCCTCCTGCTGGGAAGTGCTGTGATAAGACAAAAATAGTGGCCGTGGTCTTGGCAGTGCCGATGCGTGAACAGCCCGAGGACCTGCCCACAGAGGATGAAGGGCTTGCAGGAATCACTGCAACACACACACATGGAATGACTCAGTGTCTGGCTTTGAGAGAAGAGGGAAATGCTGCCAGCTGGGAAGAGGAGAAGGGGAGGCTGAGCCTCAGGCTTGCTCCTAATGCAGCATCCTCTGTCCTTCTGCCATCAGGAGCCAAACACACTGGAGGTAAAAATTGGCCTCAGTCCATGGGCAGTTAGTGCCCATTCCTGAATTACCAGCCTGAACCTGGATATGGGCTGGATGGATGGGACATGGAGCAACCTGGTCTAGTGAAAGGTATTCCTACCCACGGCATGGGAGTGGGAGAAGATGGTCTTAAAGTCCATTCCAACTCCAACCATTCCATGAACCTGTGCTACAGCTTCCCACCCCATCCAGTTTCTGCCCCTAAATACTATTACTGAGATTCCTATTGAATAAAAGCTAAAGGGAAAAGCTAAACAAAAGCTAAGTGATTGTGACCTTAATACTGGCTCTGCCATTGATCTGTGAAAGAATCAACAGGTCTCAGCCCTTCCCTGGATTATTCTGCCTCTTGGAGCCTCCCCTGGGCTGGGGAAGGGATTCCTGCCCCTGGCAGCTCTGCATCACCTTTGCCAGGAGGCTCAGAGAAAGGTCACTGTCATGCTGCTCTGAAGACATTCACTGGGAAATTGCTGTGTCTCTCTCAAACACAGGCACTCATTACTTCAGCAGGAGGCAGTGAGGAGATTGCACGAGAGAATTTAGTAGCTGACATTAAAACCACCTCGTTTAGCCTGGGATAAAAATATCTTCATTCAGCCTAAGTTATATTAAGATAACCAAATTCTGAGTAAGTGCTGCTCACCTGGGCAGCTGAATGAAGGCTGCCTGCTCCCAGCCCTGTCATCCTGCCCTTGCTGGAAACCAGGAATGACAGCAGGGGCTGTGGAGTAAATGCATTCTCCTGTGGCCTAAATCTTCCTCTCTGCTACAACAGCTTTAATTTTCCAGCTTTTCTGTATGAATTGCTTTTTACCTTCTCCCTGGTGTGGTCCCAAGGCCTCCAGCTAACAGAGAGCAGAGCTGAGTTTTGCTGCATCCCAAGCAGCTGTTGCTCCCCTTGGTTTGATTCTGGGCTCTGAGCAGAGCAAGGACTGCAGAGATGGAGTTAATGGTGTCCTGAATGAGACAAGCAATGGGGGGAAGAGATGTAATGGGATGCAGTGAGGAAGGATATTTTAAGCACTGGTTTATCTGACAAATTCTGCAGTTACACATCCTCTACTCTACTTTCTACTGCAGCCCATCTGCAGACAGATGAAAGCACCTTTTACATGGCAGAAGAGAAGAAATGAAACCCTTGCTCCTGGTGCAAGACTCACCTGCACAGGTGCCACCTCTGTAGCCTTTGAAGACCTCTATAATAAAGGAACTTTAAAAAGTGAAGATATAAACCTTGTTCAACCCCATTTTTGGGGCAACAGGTCCTCTCAGGTGTTTGAGATTCACTTAGGCATAAACCCAGAAGAATCTCCTCCCAGAAGCTGAAAGTTTCTGACTCCCAGCAGCAGAACCCAGAGCTCTCTGTGCACAACAGTGTTACCACCCCTGCTTGTTCCAGTCACAAATAAAGCACCACCGGCAAGGCCCAGAGCCTTATGTGGCTTTAATTTGTGATTCTCCATTTCAGTGCTTCTTATTATAATATCTAGAGTTGAAGAGTCAGTTTGCAGGTTCCTCTTCCCTGCCTGGAGTCTGCCAGCAGTTCAAGGTGCTCGTGCTCCCTGTACCTGGGAGAGAGGATTCCCTGGAGGTGCACACATGTTCTCCCTGCTTTCTGCTCCCACCACACCATCAGCACAGCACTTTTCAGAGAACAAATCAAAGACAAAGCCTTTAAATCCCTTCCAGAGGTGCCCTGGTCTCCTCAGGCCATCAGGGCACCCAGCCCATGGCTGCTGTTGCTCCACTTCTCATCCATGTGTCTGAACATAACTCCTAGTTCTCTTCCACAAGGATTTGCTCTGAAGTGATGCTTCATGGGTCAGATGCTCCTGGAAGTGATGGAAAGAGGGACTTCCAGCCATGAGGAATTGTGGGACCATCTCACTTGGGATAAATTGCAACAGCACCTTTGGCTGTCACAGAATTAGAATCTTTAAAGTCACAGGATCTCCTAAATTGGCAAGGGACCCACAGGGATCATTAAAGTCCTGCACAGGACAGCCCAACAATCCCACAGTGTGCCTGAGAGCATTGTCCAAATGCTTCTTGAACACCAGCTGATGCTCTGGCCTGAGGACCAGACCCCAAAGAATTGCCACAGTGCAACTCCAAAGGCCTCACAGGACCAAGCTCTGCATGTCCATGGGCTGCAGGAAATGCTGATGTACCAGAGCAGATGTAACTGTCCTTCTGAGTTTGCTCCCTGGAGCTCTGTCAGAGAAGTCAGAAGGCATTTGGCATGTGCAGCTGAATATTAGACTTACAATGAGGGTGTCTGGGCTTGTTTCCCAACTTTGAGACTGACACACTCTGCAAGCTCAGTCAGTCCACCTTCCTTCCTAGGCTGGATTTCTCCCCACTCTGCACCTTACAGAGTCATTTTGTACCTGTACAAAACACTAACCCAGCCAGAACATTTTGCTCACTTAGATGGTTGTCACATTTGAACACCAACAGAGGAGTGCTTTCAGCATCACTTAATGAGGCTTTTCTGCTTTGCATAAAAACTTGGCAACGGAACTGGGAAGGATGATAAAGGAGGAGGAGAGCTGCCAACTGCCAGGCAGGAGAGACAGACAGCACTTGACACCCACCTTCCCCTTGGACAAGAGCAGGGGGGCTGGGAAGGCAAACCCTGCTGCTCAACAGCCCTTGGGATATGGATTCACATCCCCTCAGGCTTCCCAAAGATCTGTGTTAACACTTGGATCCTGCTCTTTCCAACCTCCCATCAGGGTGCCTGCCCCAGATCCCAACATTTTCCCACTGTTTTGGAAAATTATTACTCACAGAGCAGAGCTCCCTACAAAACTCTTAACTTTTCCAGCCCACACAACCCAAGGCAGTTACAGTCACTGTTCTCCTACCTGAGCTCTGCCAGGAGCACCTGGCACTGCCCTCCCCTCTTATATCCCCAGCCCACCTTGCCCAGGTGCTCTTCCACGATCAATTAACACTCACAGGGTTTGAATTCTTCCACTAGCCAAGGTTCTTGCATTCCCTCATAGGATTTCTGTGGGAAAAGATGCTGTGCTTGAGGAATGTTGACTCTTCGAGCAGAATATTCCATGGAAAGCCAGCTGGATGGTCCCTTGTCCAATGCTTGATGTGCAAATGGTTCCTGTTCCCTTTGCTCCCTGAGCTCAGAAGTGGCTCCCAGAGCTGCAGTTGCATCTTAAATGTGGGGGTCCCACCTACAGCTTCCAAAGTCTCTTTCTGGGCTATTAGAGACACAAAAAGGTAGAGCCCTCAGTGCCACCTCAGCTTCCCACCCTTCCTGCTGCCCCCCTGCAGTGCCCACAGCCTTGGTGGCTCAGACATTCCCTGGGAAAGAGAGACTTTAAGCTTGCCTGCACTGGTTTCAAACACACTTCCCGATGGCAGCACATTTGCTGAGTTTTGGCACACGTAGTTATTGTTTCAATTAATTTGTCTCCCAGGGCTCAGGGCTGTAGCTGAGGCTGCAGCTTTGGTAGCACCACTCAGGCTGTTCTGCAGCATCCTGCAGCTCCAGGAGCTGTTCTACCTGCAGGATCAGCCTGTTCCATGGCGTTTCAGCACTGAGTGTTGGGACATGCTGCCTAATGTTTCATCTAAGCAGCTCTTTTTTTTTTTTCCTCCTGGTACAACAAACCAGAACATTTAAGTGGTAAATTCGATGCATTTGGGATATGTATAAAAGTGCAGGCAGATTGGCCAGGAGGCATTGTTACCCCTGGAAATTCTGGATTGCCCTTTGGATTGGGGACTTTGCAGGGGGGTTAACAAGAAATGCTAGAAACAGGCAGAAAGAAATCTGTCACATTCTCAGAGTTGTCTGTGTCTTGTTTCACGTGGCTGACTATGTCCTACAGAGCCTGCAGCAAGTTTTAAAGGACTATTTTTTTCAAAACCATCATTGTGAACACCTCTGGACTTCCTTTGGCTTTCCAAGAAAAAAATAATTGCCCTGATTTGGGTCATAAGGATCAGGGACACATCCTCCAGAAGGAGGATTGTCTGTAGAGTTGCACACTTGATACCAACCTGCTGCACCAAGATCTTGTGTTTTCCCCAAGCACCAGACTCTGATCATCTCTTTCTCCTGAAGGTACAGAGACAAAACCCAGAATTGCAACAGGCTGAGTGCTTGCTGTTGGTAAAAACAGCAACCCAGAGCAGGCTGGAGCTCACCTCTAAGAGTGACTTCAGGACAGTGCAAAAATCCTCAGCACTGTTGTATTGTGGCACCAGAACAGCAACCTGTTATTTGATAAATAGCACATGATGCTTTAGAACAAACTTGCGAGAGAAAACACTTAAAGCTCAGATTGAAGTGGAAAACGGTGTGAAAGTCAACATTGCTAATGATCTGACAAGGAACATGCAAGAGTAATTTAGTACTTCTTTAAGTAGAATGCTTGATTAGGCACCCGAAAGGCATCAAATCCTGGAGGTGTTCTTTGGTAAAAAGCATCTGTAGTGAGGTTGTGGTGGGAAAGTTTTTGTGAATTTGGAGGAAACAGAGACAAGAAGAACAGAGAGGATCTGGTGAAGAGAGAGATGAGAACAGTCACTGACACTCCTGTTTGCAAGGAACACAGGGATGGAGTTCTTTTAAAGACTGATTTTACTTAATAACTCTGGCAAAAGGGTAGGGTGTGCAGATGAATGTCACCCCTGCTTTGGTACTGGTCCTCCCTATGTTCCACATGACTGATTGCCCCGGGTAGCCCCACCTGGGGTTTCCACCCACCAGCTCTAAGCTGTGGGCTTGGGAGATATATTTAAGCTCAGCCCTCTGCTTTAATTGTGCTGTGCATGGATTTGTGATTTGGGTTCTTGGCTGGTCTTCTTGAGGACTTGTCTGGAAAGGAAAGAATTCCTAGTCACCCTGGAGCTCTTCTCCTGCAGATACTGTGATGCTGCATCTTCCTTGGTGAGGATACTGCCCTTTGCTCCCTGTTTCCCCTCCCTAGTACAGCAGCTCCTTTTTGCTGTTCCCTGACAGTTGCCAGCAGAGCTGGAGCAACAACCTCCCACCCTGAGGAGCTGTGGTGCTGTGCCTGGTCTGTAGGGTCATGTTTGCAGTGGGACATAGCCAAAAAAGGTGAGAAGGGATTGTTGATAAACTGCTGTCATGTGGGAGGCTCTGCAGTAACAACAGCAGTTACTAGATGAGAGGAGGGACGCTAAAAAGTGCATAAAAATGAGGTGTTGCTCCATGAACTTCCTTCTTATCCTGATGCTGAACCTGTAAGTCCCTTATGTGAAGTTTTTTCAGCAGCCAGGTTCAGTTTTGAAGAAATTCCAGACCTCTGACTTTGGCTGAGCTTGTTGCTCTCCCGTGTCTGTGCAGGCGCCTGAAGACAAGTTCTGTCTCCCCTCTTTGTTTCTGGTGGCAAAGTGTTCTGTGTGGGGCTCTGCTTTTGCTGCCCTCTTGTTTGCCCAGGAGAGGTCAGAACCCAGCTCTGGCTGGTGGCTGATGCCTGGAGCAGCACATGGGATCTCCCCACTCCAGTTCTAGTCATGGGATGGTGACAAAGCTTTTCCACAGCAGCATTTGCATTTATTCTGTCATTTGGGCAGCACTGGATGCTCCTTTTGAATAGCCAGTGTAGGATGAATAACCTTGTGTTTTCACACAGTCTCAATCAATAAATACAATAAGCTTGAACAGTCTGGTACTGTGAGCTCTTTAAAATCATATCCTCTATTAGAGGCCACAATCAATAGTATTTATTTCAGTTTAACAGTGATTATGTGCTGGTTACTGCAGAAAGCCACCAGCAACCCAAAGTGGGGATTGTTACCTCCCTCTGGTGTGCAGCACACCTGCCTTGCTCTTTAAATACTAGTTTTTAGTTAAAGTGGATAAAATGCTTTAGGAAATGTTATATGCTTGTTTAAATACCAGCCATCAATCGTGGCAAAGGGGTTTAAACAGGGAAGTCTGAGCTTTTTGCAATGAAATATGTATCTGGCTACATGAGGTGTCTCACTTAACTCCCTGCAATCCATCCAGAGTGGCAGCCCCAAATTACAGAGGCTCTCTAAATTAGAGGGAGAGGAGGAAAGGGGTGCATGTGTATATATGCATTATATGTGCAAAAATGTTTAGGATTGATAACAGGCATCTTTGAAAGGGTGGAAATCCTATGGAAAACAAACACAACTGAGCTGGACACTGGTAAAGAGAATTCCAGGCATGGATGTCCACACCTGCTGCTTTGGATCTTATCTGCTGGTGCACTGTAGAAAGACAAACTGAATTCCTCTTGAGCAAAATCCCATGATTTAGGCCTCCTACACTAATAAACTTGGAGCAGAATTGGAGAGGTGGTTTTATCCATCACAAATGTGTTTTTCTGTACCAATGACAGTAACAATACCAGGTTTTCTGGATCTATGGACAGGGTGCCTGTGGTAGAAACAAGCAAAAATGGGGTTCTCTGGAACATTTCTGGGCTGGCTGGAATGGAGCTGGAGTTTGAACTCCACCAGAGTCATAGCCAAGAGCAGAATGAGACGGCAAAGAGAAATTCTACATGTAGTTTTTTTGTCTTTTATTTCAAATTCACTTCATTTCATGTTGGGTAGAACAACCAACCTAACACAGGAGCTGTGCTGCTGCTGCCAGGGGGCTTGATATTGCTCCAAAGGAATACTTGAGGCAACATCAAGAGGTGGGTCAGGGCATCAGTGTGATTTGGATATAAGGAGACAGGCTGGAGAGCACAGAATATTGATAGGCTCTGCTTTGTGTGTCACTGTGAGGGAACTCCAGACTCCTGCAGCACTCAGGGCTCGCTCTGACCTTGGTCTGGGGCATGGCTCTGCACAGAAGGACTGGCAGCCAGGAGCTGATTTACTGGCCAGGCTGAATTCTCTGAGAAAGCAGCAGCTTGTCCACTGTTCTCTACTGTTTGCTGCTCCCCAGAAAGTGGGAACTGAGGGCTGGGGGATGGCAGCTGTGCAGATCAGCTCAGTGATTCCTGCACTGCAGGAATCAGAAGGGAAGCAGGATGTCCCCCCTCTGGAAGCTCTGCTGCCAAGGCCGGAAGAGAAGTAAGTTCTCCCAACTCATCTCCGTCTTTCCAAGCCCTGACTCCACCACCACTGCAATGTGTGACAGGCTTTGAAGACACTCAGTCTGCTAATCCCTTTCTGGATTCCTCCTGGCCCAGAAATGTCTCTATAAAAGGCTCCTTCTGCCTTTGTGGGGTGCCCATGAGCCTTGTTGCAGTTCCCAAGAGGTCTCAAAGCCCAGTGGGTATTTGTCTTTTGATGCCAGCATTAAACCAGCTCAGCATATCCCATGGTACCAAGTACCCTGGCTCAACCCCTGGGTGTCTTAGTGATCTCCTTGGCTTGGAACTAATTTTTGTCACTGGCTGTAAATTATGCTCAAATTAAAGCAGTGAGCTGTGGCCCAGAGACTTGAATTGGATGGTCAGACTTCCTTTGACTTATTAACAGCAGCAGTTGGCGCTTCTTGTCCCATCTGTCTCTCAGAAGACTCCTGCTCCACTCTCAGCCTTGGTACAAGGAGCAGCTGAGTAACTCCTTGTGCGCTGGAGAGCCAGAGGGCTGTGAAAGGTTCTGTCATCTGCTGATTCCCAGTGTGGATCAGAGATGATGGAAGGGATGTGGACAAGGGGATTCTGAGCTATAGAAATACCTGAGCCCCTTCCTACAGCTGACAGAGAGCACCCAGGAGGCACCTGGAAGGGAAATAAGCCCTGGCACTGGTGTGCTGTAGTGCTCCTGGTGCCTTCCTGCATGTGGATTGGGACTGGGTGTAGCAGACCACTCTGGGTGCTAATGTCAAGCCAAATGGCTGTTTCTCCGCTGCTGCTTCTGTGCCTGATTTTAAAATTATTCCCTGAAATGTTCTTGATGTTATAAATAGCCTGCTTCAGAGGCTGAGAGGCACATGCTTTTTGCCTCTCCAGCCCTGTGGCTGTGGGTACATGCAGGGCAATGACCCAGCTGAGGGTTAATGAACCTCCCAGGACAGGCAGTGCCATCCCCAAGGGTGTGAGCAGGGCCCTCACTCATGGTTTCCTGCCTGGATCAGGAGATGGGAGCAGGTGACTTACAGTCCATATGCAGGAGTTATTCACTTGTGCCTCAAAGGAAACGAGAATTCAGGTTCCAGCTATCCACGTGGAGTGGATTTGGGTATCTGGTGCTTTCATGTCCTTCAGACATTGCAGCACCATGAGCCCCATTGGATCCCTCTTACTGTGGTGGGAATGCAGCTGGATCCAGTGGGGCTGAGCCCAGAGTCTGCATTCCAGGGCGTGTGTGTGGCAAACTACAGGAGCCAATGCAGGGAGCTCAGGGCTTTGGGACACAGGGGAGAGCAGCCCATCACTCAGCAGCTTGGTGTCACTTGCAGACTCTGGGTTGCTCAGTGCTGGGGACACTCCTTGTGACCTTCATGCTCAGAGCAGTCATGTCTTGTCTTGGCTCCAGCCCTGCAAAGCCATTCCCAAAGTCTTCTGGAAAGGACTGGATGATAAATGGAGGTGAGGAGAGGCAGAAAAAGAAGCCACATGACTTGTGTCCACATCTGAGAGATGTAAAAAGCGAGAAATTGTCTCCTCTTTTGCCTTCTGCATTCCCCAAATTGTTTAAACAAGTTTTTCTGGGTATTGCTTTGTGCTGGAGGTTGTTGTAGTCCTGTAGATGGACTCATGGCTTTGTGATGCAAAAAAACCCCCAGGCTACCTGTGTGTGCAAGATGATTTATTGCTCTTGATAATCAATTTGTTACTGCGGTTGTTTCAGGTTAATCACGTTATTAATATCCTGAAACCCACTGGAGTGTAATTTCATTAAATGGAGCCCTAACTGCGCTCCTGTGCCCCTGCCCGTGGCACAGTGAGGCAGATCATTGCAGCCTCTGCTCCAGCAGCTCTGGAACTCGGTGCCCACATGGCCCTGGGCTGCTTTGGTGGTGGCCAAGTGCTGCAGAGCCCATCCTGCCAGCAGAAGGCTCAGTGCTGGGTGAAGCATGAAGCTGATGGATGAAGTAGTGGAAAAACAGATTGATTGGACTTGTCCCTGCAGCTAAGAGCTGTCTGGCAAATCACAATGGAAATCAAGAGGGATGGAGTAGGGTTTTGATCTGGGGGGGGGGGGGGTGGTGTGGGGGGGAGGGGGGGGGGGGGGGGGGGAAGAGCAGGAAGAGAACAAGGGGGTAATTCAGGTAAACTGGGTATTTCACTTGACACTGCAATGAACTGTGTAATTAAGAGTCAAAAACTGGGTCTACAGCATGGCCAAAGCAGAGCAGCAGCCTTTGGGTCGTGTTGGACAAACATCAGGACCATGGGAGGGTTGTGCTGGCTGTGAGTTTATTTTTGGCTTTTTCCTGTAGTCCCACATTAGTGGAAAGGGACAGGAAGCATGGGGATATAGAGCTTGGATTTTCAAAGGCACTTAGACTAAATATAGAAATTGGTTATTAAGATTTTTCCATGAATGTTGTAAACAAATTAGTTCCACTAGGTAGCTATCTGCATGCCTAGGTGCTTATGTACCTCTGAAAAAGCTTCCTTGAGCAGCTATTTGTCGTCTGACTTCAGGCTCCAAACCCTGCAGAGCTGAGAGAGAGGGAAGTTCACCTTCCTGGGGTAATTCAGAGCATTTGGCTGAACTTCTGCAGTGAACGGTCTATTGCTCCACTGACTTCATGGAGACAAATCTGCTTCATTTAGCAGGCAGGAGCTCTGTAGCTGACTGATGTGAGCAGTCCCACGAGGAACCTGCATATCAGCAACTCTTGTTATACATCTCATCAGGCCCCAGAGGCAAGAGGGATATTTGCTCAAGCCCCAGACAGTGTCACTTGGATGTTTCTCAGCATCACTTTTGTTTGAACAAGTAAGAGGAAGGATCCCTCAGCACCCACAGCTCTTCCCCCGTGGCCCAGACATACATCAGCTGCTTGGCATCACTGCTGCAGTGTTTTGTTATTGTCACAGATTCCCATTTCTCTCGAGCTTATGATAAGCATCCAAATTAAACTGCGGCCTCAGACGTTTCTGATATTTCCAGGCAGTATTGATAATGAGTCTTAGGCTGTGGTGTGTCATTTGCTCAAACATCTCAAAGCACCAAACAATCTACGTACACAGGGATTGTATCATCCATCACAAATCCAGCAGTGGCTGTACCGTGGTACACAATGACATTACACAGGGAGTTTTGGGGGCAGAGAAAGCAGAGCAGAAAAGCTGAAAGATCTTTTATGGTGGAGAAAACAAGATTTTTCGTGTGTTTCTTCCCAGTGGACTGGGAGTAATACCCTTGTTCTTGCAGAGGCTGATGAAGAACTGGTAGTTGCTTTCAGCAGTCTGAGTTTTTGGGTTGGTATGTGCTATTATATACCAGGACCTGATTTTTTTTTTTTTTTTGCTGTCATATCTAAAAATCCTACTCTGGACAGCCTGTGCCCTCTGTGGATGTGGCTGAGTCCATGATAGTTCACCCGGTGTGTTCCCTGAAGCAGGAATCCCAATGGCTCCATGGATGTTGGATGCACCAAGTCCCTCAGAGGCAACAGCCCCATGGGGAGTGCTCAGTCACATGTCAAACTAATCATAGAATAGATTCATAGAATCGATTGGGTTGGAAAAGACCTCTGAGATCATCAAGTCCAACCCTTGGGCCAACTCCAGTCCCGTCACCAGATCATGGCACTCAGTGCCACGGCCAAGCTCACTTGAAAAACCTCCAGGGATGGGGAATCCACCCCCTCTCTGGGCAGCCCATTCCAATCCCTCAGCACTCTCTCTGTAATCAGAGAATCTGAATCTTTCCAGACACGTCCTTTGCAAAGGACACTTGACCTCTGATTAAGAATGGATATGCCAGTAGATGCCAAGGAAATATGACTGGAGATTTCTTTAGGTAGACAAGGAATTAATAAGGTCTGCTGACATGTTATCACAACAGGAGAATTCCAAATCAGAACTGCCAGCTTCCCTGGCTCTCTTGTAAAGATCCTGAGTTATGTGAAACTGAGACTGGTGGGTGTAAGGACTCAAAGATCATAGCTGCCTGTCTCAAACTCTGTTAAAACCACAGAAGGAGTTTGCCATGAATAAACACAGAGTGGAGCGACAGGAAGGCGATGAGTCCAAGCCTTGGGGCGAGGCAAGATTGGTCAGGAAATGCATCCAGACAAAAAAATCCCACTGTGGCAAGTCGTAAAGAAGCAACTGCTCGTTCACAGATCACTGGTCAAAGCTCACGCCAAGTTATGGGACACGTGGTATCTGTGCCCACCAAGGAGCACTGAAGCCCCACTCTGTGGAAATCTGGAACTTGGTCTGCAAGTTAAACCACCACAGCTGGAGCTGGAGATAAGAACAAGTGGTACAATTGTCCGGGTGTTATCCCAGACAAAGGGGGAGGTAAACAAAGCTGGGGGAAAAGAACGGACACAAAGAATCCACAAGAAAAGCCACCTCAGCAGCTGCGCTGAAATCAGCTCTGACTGAGTAAGAGGTAATTCTGGCAGGGGGAGATCGTGACCACTGATTCAAAGCAAGAGACGGGCTGAGCATGGGACTAATTAGCATTAGAAGCGAGAGAATCATTTCACCAATCGAACAAGAGGACTGTGTGGCCAATGAGAATTAATTCCTTTGTTTGCTAAAATGTATAAATAGTGACAAATTTTTAACAACTTTGGGACCCCCCACCACTGAGAAGCCCAGGATGAATAAATCACTTTGTCCCACAGGATTTAATGGTGGCAAATCAGGTATATTTATATAAAATGACTTATTTATTATGGAAAATGAACAGACAAGTGAACAGATGAAAGATCTTGATCAAAGTTATTTACTACACAGTGTAAAAGCTAAAAACCTACTAGTAGAGTTTAATATAGCATATAATAGTACAGTGCATTGTATCAAAGCAGTGATATTAAAGCAATTGTATCAAAGCCAGCAGAAAGAATCAATCATTACGTAGAGATTGATAGAATTCACCATATGAGGTAGGGATAGATTTGTTTGATTTCTCTTAAGCCCTGGGGACTGACGATGAAGAGGAGTCCCTGCTTCATGGCAGAAGCTCCACACACTCCAGGAGAGTCTCTGGAAGACTCTGCCATGCGCAATTGGACTGGGCTTTTATAAAGTGATGGACTACTAGTCACAGATTTCCAGGCCAGTGAGCCCCTTATCTGTCAAATCCTGCTTCAAAAAGCAGGATGTGTGTTTGAAGTTTGGTGAACCAGGCTGGTTTTGGCACAATTCAATACCAAACCAGCACCCTGCTGCCAACCAGCAGTAACTTGCACTGTTTGAATTCCCTGACTGAATTCTGGGCTCACCAGGGCAGCCCATCCTGCCACAGAGGTGTCTCCACTGCTCAGATCATCCCAGTGGAGATGCTGGGGAGGGAGTCTCCAGCCTCCCTGGTGACCCCTGGCACCAGCCCAGCAGCACCTCAAAGCAGCTTGTTTATCCCAAAGAAAGGTACCAAGAGCTGACACAGAAATGTGGCTTCTAGAACTGCTTAAAAAAATTAATCAATTCTTATCATATAAATGTGAGTCCATTCTGATGTAATTCCATCACTGCAATCGGGTTGCTCCAGGCATTAAATTGTCCTTGATCAAAAGGGAGCTCTAAATGATAAATGAAGCATTTTTTTCTTATTTGGGGATATTTGAGCCAAATTCTTGGTGCAGGTCAGTGGTACTGACTTGTGGACTTCAGGGTTTAATTGATTTCTGTGTAAATTCTACTGCTGTGCTGTCCTCAGATTCATAGTACTCTGCTTTTAAATTTGAATTACTGCTAATTAATAATTATTCACTGGTTATCTTTTAATTATCATTTATCAACATCCAACAGCTGCATCATCTCAATGCCTTGAAGTGATTCCTGTTAATGAACTAAATGTCAGAAGAGAGACCAGTTTGGTTCCCAGACATTAACACAAAACCTCCTTAAAAGAGTAGACAATTGCACAGAATAACAGTTTAAGTTGGGGAATGGAGAATAATAACATATCCAATTGAAAGTGTGAGGGAGTTTAGAGAGGAAAAATGTAATTACCTGATTTGGAAAGAAGCCAGGGACAGTGTTTCAAATCTCATTCTGATGAAATGTGTCTGGGAATTCTTAATGACTGAGGGATCACAAGACATGGCACATGTTTTCTGGGCTTAGAAACTGAAAGAAAAATAAAAACAAGCTGTGGGTTTTTTTTTCCCCCTGATTCTAGAAACATTTGGTATTTCAGGAACCTGTGTGACCCATGCTTGGAGTTATGACCCAGTGCAGAACAAAAGCAGAAAGAGGAAAAATCCAGCTCAGAAATGAAAATAAGTCTTCAATGTTTGCAAGAAAATAAAAAAAGCTCTTGGAGAAAGAAAGAAAATTAAGAAATGTGTTTTAATTTAATTTTAATTGCTGTGACTGGTGGAAGAAGGTGAAGAAAAAGAAAATGCATTTATTTATATATTTTAACAATTTATTTCCTCGTGCTAGAGAGCAGGACTAGCCTTAATCTTCTAAAGATATTCTTCCTGCACTCTCTGTTAAATGCGAGGTACATGAAATTCAGGATTAGTAAAGTTTATCATATTAAGAAAACAGTGCTGGACAAATAAGGAGATGCCATTATCGGTGTCAGCAATTGCTGCTTTCTCTAATAGTGAGTTATAAACTCATGTTCAATGAATCTGAGGGAATAAAAGCCAAGTTCAGAACTACTTGTGGTGCTAATTAATTTTAAATCCAGTGCTGGTAGAATTAAAGCTGTACCATCAGCTGGGCAGGTTTGAGAATTTATTTTTTTTTAGTGTAACAAGAAGCAATTTTTTAAAATTCTAAGTGAATGGAGAAGTTGATCAAACAGCTTTTGGATTCATGTGTGATTCATGTGACACACACCATGAGGTTTCAGTTTGCTTTTGGGCAACTGTAAGCTAGAAAGCACCACAACCAAGCAAAAGATTGTTTGAAATACAAACTGTTATTGCCTCATTTGTTAACTATCAAAATGAAATTGTTGAAAACTCTTCACATGTTTTTTAGGCAGCCCAAAGCTGAAATCTGGGAGGGATTTTTGTCTGAAAACTTAGTGGGATCGTAGCCAGGGTATTTCGGGGCTGAAAAGGGTAGTGTTGTCATCATCACCTTACGGAGAGAAGCTGTGAGTAGGAAAATCACCATCCCCCAGGAGAAAAATCACATCCCAGTGCTGGCTGTGACTTCAGGGCAGAGCTGGGCCCTTTTGCTCCAACCCCTGACTGATCCCTGCTATCCCTGCAGAGCATCCTGCTCTGGGGTCAGCCCTGGCGTCACCTCAAGTGCTTTAATGAGCAACAAGGGACAACCCTGAAAGAAGAACTGGAGCAGCTAATGAGGATGGGGGGGCTCCAGATGGGAATGGGACTGGGGAACATCACCTGAGGACTGGGAGTCAGTGGGAGAGTTTAATGATTTTGTGGCCTTGGGCAGAAGTCTGAGGTGAGAGGAGGGCAAGGACTCCTCAGGTCTGGGGTCAGATGAGAGGAATCTCATATCTGGGTTGTTACTGTTGTAAAGGAGCCTGGATCTGCCTCAGCTGAGCCCCACCAGGTTTGGGTTTTTTGTTTTTTTTTGATGTGGCATATTTTGGAATAGACACAGAGTGTCAGGAAGGGTTGGAACTACAGAAGGTCCCTTCCAACTCGAACCATTCTAAGATTTTTCCATCCTTTCTTTGCTTGCTGATAACCAGCACAGCACCTGAAATGTGTCCCCTTGGACCAACCTGCCCTGTCTGTGCCAGATCATGGAGGGTTTCCCTTCTGCCAGAAATGTCTCAGCTTCCTGTGCCACATCCCAGCTCCCTGTGCCCCCATCCCATCCCATCCCCTTGTGCCCCCATCCCATCCCATCCCATCCCCCTGTG
>VWZD01008222.1:56535-86619 GCA_013396695.1 Sakesphorus luctuosus
CCTCCCATCCCTCTGTGCCCCATCCCAGGCTTGCTTTAACCCCCCAAATTTATGCTCTTCTGCTCATCTTTCTTTCCCTGAAGCAAACACACCCCTGGATGGACAGGCGTGTTAAGCCCATTTAGTTAAGGGCCGGGCCCAGCTGAAGGTCACCCTGAAAACACTCCTAATTCCCATTCAGCACTATAAATATGCATTTGATTCATCCCCTCCGGTCCCTTCCATCACGGGGGATGGAGGAGCCCCCCGGCAGCGATGAGTCACTGTCCTGGCTCTGATGCTTCATCAGCGCCCGTATTATTGGACAACAACTGTAATTTATGCTCTGAAAGGTGTCGGGGCAGCCGCTTTCAGGGCATTTAAACGGGTGTGATGGGCGAGGGTTGGGCGCGATGGGGTGAAGTGTTTGGGGGGCACTGGAGAAGGTGTCCCTGGGTGGTTATAAACTCCCCCCGTGTCCCTGGGTCGGTGCTTGGGGTGTCACGGCCCAGACGGGACCAAAGACCCCACGGGGGGCCTGATGAGCAGTCCGGCACTGCCGCGCTTCTGGAGCTTAAAAACCCTGGAATAAACGAAACCAAACCGCAGCACAGCCTTCCTGACTGAGTGTAACGCGGATGTCTGCAGATGGGACACAGAGTTTGTGGCGAGGGGGCAAAGAAACGGCTCGGGAACGTCCATAAAGTGACGCGGCAACTAGAGCCACCTCGGCCCGGGGCGTCCCCTCATAAACCCGGGGGAAACGGAACCAAATGGGGCGTGGCTTAGACGGAGGGGCGTGGTCAGAGTGGTGGGCGTGGCTTACACCGGTCTGGTCACTGTCATTGGGAGAGGGGCGTGGCCGTGGCTATGAGAGCGTGGCCTAAACGGGGCCGGTCACTGTCATTGGCGGAGGGGCGTATCTGTGGGCGTGGTCCTCGCTGTGGGGGCGTGTCCCTGTCCCTGTCCCCGCCCCCGGGGCGGGCCCCTCAGTCTCTGCACCGCCCGCGGCCCGAGCGCACGGTCTGTGTGCCGCCATGGCGAGCCAGTCGCAGGGTATCCAACAGCTGCTGCAGGCCGAGAAACGCGCCGCGGAGAAGGTGGCCGAGGCACGCAAGCGTGAGTACGGCAATGCACGGCCAGGCCCCGCTGAGTCGGCGAGGGAGCTCGGCCTGGCCCGCCCCGCCCCTGTCCGGCCTGTACCGGCGCGGCCTCCTCAGGCCTTGCGGCCCGGCCGTGGGTTCGCGGGGAGAGCGGAGGGGGCTGTGTCGGTGTGTGACGGGGTAGCACCCGCCGTAGGACCCTCCTGCCAGGGCCCGGAGCAGGTCTGGGAGCAGCCCGGAGACTGTCACCATCAGAACCCCGGCCTGGGCACAGCAGGGGCTTTACTCGGGGGGTGCCTGTGCAGCAGGCCGGGGAAACAGGCTGTCAGTTCTTCCTCTTTTTTATTTCCCTGGGAACAGGAAAGAACCGGAGGCTGAAGCAAGCCAAGGAGGAAGCTCAGGCAGAGATCGAGCAGTACCGCCTGCAGCGGGAGAAGGAGTTCAAGGCCAAGGAGGCAGCGGTTGGTTTTCTACCTCATTCATTTCCCCACAGCCCCTCAGCCTCGTGTTTGGGGTCACTTGCCCTGAAACAGCCCTGGGGGTGGAGGGTGTTGCAGGAGCAGCACTTCCCTAAGTGCCTTCCTGTGATGCACAGCCACGTGGCATGGAAAAAACAGTGGGAATTACTCAGAACATGCTGTATTGCATCTCAACAGCCAGGGAATGAGATTAATAAACTCATGGGCTGGCTGATGCCCTGATGGGTGACAGCCTCCCAAAACCTGCTGTGTCCAAACAGATACCAGGCTCACTCCTCCTGTCACAGGCTGCTTTCTGTGGTGCTGATGTGGTGGGAACAACTAGCATTGTAGCTGCTGCTCTTGCTGAAGCAGCTGTAAGGCTTGTGTTCTGCTCAGTAGTGTTGCCTGCTGTGTCCCAAGGGCTGCATCCTTTCCCTCTGAGCAAGAGGAATTACTCACAAAAGGCACAGAACTGGGGCCTTCACCAGCTGAGGTTGTTTGCACTGTCCATGTGCCCCTGACAGTTCCAAGATCTTCAGAAAAATGGCCTGGTGTCCTTCCCTGTGTCCATCCTCTGGTTTGCACCTTCCACCTCCTCTGCTCCTGCATAATTGCCTCAATGGGTCAGGAATAATATTCACAATTGCTTGGCTCCCTGGGGATATGATCCCAGGCAATTCCAGGCTGTCACAGTGACTTCACTGCCTGTCATCTGGTTTTGTTTCACTCATCCTTTTTCATAGAGAAGAATTTGAGTCCCAGGGTTTTAGTTTCTTCTTCTGGGCCTTTTTCTCTTCACTTTTAATGAGAATTTCCTCTCTCTGCCCTCACTGATGGGGCAAGAAGGGCATTGTAAGCTGGGATGTGTGGCCCACAGTCCTGTTAAAAACAGAGAATAGTGGGAAAAGACCCACCAGGATCATCCAGTCCAACTCCTGGCCCTGCACAGACACCCCAACAATCCCACCCTGTCCCTCAGAGCATTGTCCAAACCCTCCTGGAGCTCTGGCAGCCTTGGGGCCGTGCCCACTGCCCTGGGGAGCCTGGTCAGTGTCCACCACCCTCTGGGGGAAGGGCATTTCCCTGAGATCCAACCTGACCCTGCCCTGGCACAGCTCCAGCCATTCCCTGGGTGCTGTCCCTGCCCTGGCACAGCTCCAGCCATTCCCTGGGTGCTGTCCCTGCCCTGACACAGCTCCAGCCATTCCCTGGGTGCTGTCCCTGCCCTGACACAGCTCCAGTCATTCCCTGGGTGCTGTCCCTGCCCTGGCACAGCTCCAGCCATTCCCTGGGTCCTGACACTGGTTACTAGAGAGGAAGGCAGAAATTTTTATGAAAATTCTCCAAGGGTAGAAGTAATGGGATGGTCTGAATTGTGGTTAAACTAACTCAGGGGTGTTATTTTTCTTGCACTGTAGTGCCCAGGAGTTCCAGGCTCTAATTATCTGTAAAGCAGAACCTTTATTTTGGGCACTCTTTAGAAGCTCATTCTCTAAACTGATAATGAATAAATGCCCCCATGGCAAGGGGTTGAAGCAAGATAATCTTTAAGGTCTCTTCCAACCCAAACCATTCAGTGATTCTATAAAACAGAATAAAAGGCAGGGGCTGAGGATGAAATACAAACTTGGCCAAGTTTAGGGTGAAATCTGAGCAAAAAATTCAACAGTACTTTTGTTTTCTAACATAAACATCAACATCAATCTTCCCTCAACAAAGATTAATGGATGAGATGCCCTGAGATAGTCCAGAAAAGCAAAATACAGAGCTTGCTGTGGTGATTTCTTTGTCACATTGCTCACACATGAGCTTCCTTTTTCCTTTGCTGTTTGTAGGCACTTGGATCTCATGGCAGCTCCACCACTGAAGTTGAGAAGGAGACCCAGGAGAAGATGAGTGTAATCCAGCAGAACTTCCAGAAGAACCGTGAGGTGGTCATGTCCCAGCTGCTGTCCCTGGTGTGTGACATCAAACCCGAAATCCATGTGAATTATCGCATCAATGGGTAGTGGAGGAAGGGGGAACCACTGTCCTGGAAGTGCTGGGAGTAATGTCTGAGCTTCAGGTGGAATGTACAGCTCTTAGCCATACCTTAACTGTCCTCCTTGTCCATGTGTTAAATTATTTCAGTGAGCTGTTGGAGTTCTCTTAGTTTCTCTTTTGACACGGGTTCAGAGCTTATTCAAACATTAAATGGCCATGTCTCACATCTGTGCTAAGTTATTAAATATATATTCCAGTTGGCAATCAATGCTCCCTGAAGTAGAAAGGAGAGAGAGATGTGGCCAAATTTAAATGAAGAGCCTGTGTCAGTAATTGTTAAACCTGTGTAACTGTGTTCTTGACCAAAATGCATTTTTCAGTGAGTTGTTGAAGCTTTGTGCAGGGTTTAAACTCTGTAGGAAGGATTCTCTGACTGTACAGTGCTGGCTGTTCCTTTTCAGGTGCTTGAGTTTCTCTGTGTTGAATATCCTCTGTATATTCTGCTCTTAGCTTGAGGCACAAGTCTGGCACTGTGACACCTGCAAGTAAAAACACTTCACTCCAAAGGCTCCTGTCAGTCTGGTTGTTCCTTCTTACTTGTCCTGGGAATGCTGGCAGTTCTCAGTGTGCAGCATGGGAGTCTGGACCCTTCAGAGTGGCCTTCAAGTGTTGATAAAAGAAACAGTAAGAGAGGCAGCAACTCTGAAGGTCACAGCAGGTAAGTTCAAACCCATTACAGAGCTCCTCCTCTTGGCTCCAGTCTGATGCTTTACCTGCCAGATCATTCTGACAACCTTCAGGAACAAATGTTCTTGTGACCATTAGGGGAAATAAAGTGTTGCCAGTTCATTGGAATAGTTTGATAGCCAGGTGCTGAGCAGTAATTATCCTTCCTTTGGCCCAGTACTGGTCACTGCATGACCATACCAAGGTCATCCTGTATCCTGCAGCATCTTGTGCCTGGGAGCAATGGGAAAGAAGTGTCTTGGGGTTGTCCTGCATCACTTTCTAACTCTCTAATTAAAAGTACACATAAATACATCAAGGGGGTTCACATTTCAGTAGTTTCTTCCTCTCCCCCCAGAAGAATGTTAACTGCAGCTTTGCTGTTGAGTTCCATGTCAGGTTTTTGCAGAAAAGGGACCTCAGTGTGTCCCTGGTCAGAGCCAGGAGTTGTGCACTCAGGAGCTGCACAGGGAACCTCACTGATGCTGTCCTGTTCCTCAGAACATCCTGTATTTCCACAGCCCCTCTTAGGCCTCTGGAGTTGGGTTGTGAATGGCAGGGCAGAAAGGGTGGATGTGAGTCCTGCATTCCCACAGGCACTGAAGGAGCAGAGTGCGGTGGTGTCTCCTGGAATACTTTATGCTGGTGCACTGTACTCCTGAAAGGATCTCTTCAGGAATTCAAGCTATTAAACAGGTTGTAAAACTGAAGCAAAAGCAAAGTCAAACGTGCCAGGCTGGGGAAAGAGCCAGGAGAACAGGATCAAAGCAGTTTTAATCAGTCTGGGGTAATGACTGGAGAGGTGCTGTGGCCTCATAAAAGGTTGCAGCCATGTTAATTCTAGTCTGTCCTTTGGAGATGAAACATTTCTTCCCTGTTGAGAGCAGGTGCTCAGGCTGCAGCATGACACTGCTCATGAAAGCCCTCCTAGCTCGGGGCTGTAATTAGCAATTTCATCCCCTTTGTTATCAGTGACAGACTCGTGCTCTGGCCAGGAAAACTACAGTGTGTGCCCCACTTTATCCTCCTGCTTCATAAGTTTCCCTTTGTTAATGAGGACTTTATCCTTCCTCTGTAGAGCAGTGAAAGGCAGGAGAAAAGGAGGAAAATAACCCTCCCTCATTATTTCTTCTTGGCAAATGTGCTGTGGAGATGCTCCCTTTAGAACGTGCAGAAGTGTTAATGTCTTGCAAGAATAACAATTTTCTGTAATATTTCCCTGAAACTTAACTGTTGATAATTACTCTAACTTTGCACTGAAGGAAGGATATCCAATTACTGCTCTCCAGGAAGTTTGGTTTCTTTGCAGTGTAGAGATTTTATTTCAGATTGACATTCTTCTATCTTGCCCTGTGATATTGTGGGAAAAGGAGCCCTACTGCTGTCTGAGTACCTAAGCCAAGCTGTGCTCTGCAGGGAACATTCTTCTGACAGAGGTGTGGAGTGGGAAATGTGGCTTCTTCCCTCTGAAATCTGATTTTCTGATGTTCTGCAGCAAGTTTGATGTGTAGGAGTGAGACCCAAGCCAGCTCCTGGTACAGGTCTGTGCCCAAATTTTCCCTCCTGCTGCTCTGCCCAGAGAAGCTGTGGCTGCCCCATCCCTGGAAGTGTTCAAGGGTTGGATAGAGCTTGGAGCAACCTGGGTTAGTGGAAGGTGTCCCTGCCTGTGCCAGGGGGTGGAATGAGATGAGGTTTGAGGTCCCTCCCACCCCAAAGCAGTCTGTGATTCTGTGATAATCTGGTGCCCGTCTGAGCCCAGAGCAGGCAGAGTGTGGTGACAATAAGGAACCCTCGAGGAAAGCCACCAGTTCCTTGCCTGGGAGGCAGCTAAAGGGAGGTGTGAGCAGCAGGGTGTTGTATCCCAGCAAGAGCTGCATGGAGAGCAGCTTGGCAGTCTTAGAAAAACACACCCTCATTTTGACTCCCAAATGCTCTTGTGCTGCCCTGGTGTGGTACCATCACAGTGTCCTCTGTAGGTCACAAATGGCTGTGTAAAAAGAGTATCACTCCTCTTCCTTCTCTCTGCCTGCATTGAATCTGCCCATTTTTTCCTCTTTACCTCTATTTTCCCCATCTGGAATCTCTTTCCCATTTATTTCACATCACCAGTTCTTGCATTAATACATAAGAGAGACAGGCCTAGAACCCACTAATCCCAACTGAGGTTTTGACTTCAAGGTATTAACAGAAAAGACTATCAAGAACCCTCAAGATCAATATTTTGTTGAAAACGTTCCCCCAAACTAATCCAAGCAAGGAGCAAAGAGTAATCTTTCTCTGAGGTTGAAAGGAGAAAGTGCTAATTTCATGCAGAAAAGATTGTATCTTGGACTGGCATGGGAATAAAAAATAAATTGGTATTAAATTACATTAGTCTGCCTCAAAATAATCTAATAAAGCATCTTCTGGATCAATAGCTGAATCATTATCCAAGGCACATAGTGAGCTTTCCCTCTTTAATTTGAGATGCAAGAAAGAGGTTTTTGCATTACCATACTAAAAAGAAGAATACTTTAAGTCTTCATAGGAAAAAGGCAGAAATAGGAAAAGAAGATGAGAACCACACTTTGTGCCTTAAGCAAGCGTCATTTTTCATTGGAAACTTGTAATTTAGGGATATTGTGAACTAAAGTTTTACATTTAATGACTGTCAATCTGTCAGCTTTGCTGAGCTGTTTGACAAAAAAAAAAAAAAAACAAACCAGCAACTCAGAGTGTGTGAAAGGACTTTGTGTGCAGGAAGGGCAAGACAAGACTTTAAACAACTTGGTTCTCCTAATTAGGGCTCACTAGGAGAAAAAATAGATGGCACAGCCATCCACTGAAAATGCAGTTTCATCAAAAGAAAATGAGATGTGCCAGGGCTGGCTGCAGTGAGCACAGTCCAAACAAGGCTGATGGAGAGAGGAACTGCAACTGTGTGCAAAGCGTGGCCAGCAAAGCAGGAATCACAGTGAGGGGTGTGTTATCAGCCTCCCAAATACTGCAAAAGCAGTTCAGTTCAACGAACCATCTAGTAAATAGAGAGAGAATATGGTCCTGAGAGTCAGGATAGGCAAAAGCAGACCACAGTGTGTATATCTTGGTATTTAAAGTAGTAGAACTTGAAGTGGGTAGTGAAAAGCCACCTGACAAATGATACTAAGGACATGATGCTAAATGCCATTTTTACCTTCCGCACAAGTCCCAGGAGAGCTGTTATTTATGGCTGGTGGAACAAAACCAAACGACACAAGATTAACACAGCTGAAAACAGGCAGGTGATTTGCTTTGATGCTGTAGGATTTTGCTGAAACCACTTTTGTTACACAGATAAATATAGAGATCTGATATAATTCCTTTACTGCGGTGTCTTCTATTAAGACAGTACTAAAGTCTTAAGAGCTGTTTCTGCCTCCTGCTTTAAGCTATGAGCTACGAGCAGAAACTTCTTGGCTTTGAAACTAATATGCTGCTGGGAAAGTGCAGCAGAAATTTCTTCCTGGAGGGATATTTAGTGTCAAGCATTGCCCACTCCTGCTTCTCCGAGACAGTCACTCCTAACCCAGTAGGAACTTCCCTGCTTATCTGTTATGAGTGAATTCTTTGCAAAGTTTTGGTTGCATCTTTATAACAAGGAGGACAAAAATAAATCTGCATCTTAAGGGGTTCAAGGAAATTGGCCAGGTAAAGCCAGGAGTCTTGAAAAAGCCATAAAAACCCCAAAATATGGAAAGGCACCAGAAGGTCCATAAAAAACACAAAACAGCCCCAAAAGGTTCCAAAAGGTCCATAAAAAGCCCGAAAGGTCAAAAAGGTCCACAGAAAGCCATGAAATGTTGTGGAAAACCCATAAAAAGACCCAATATATGCAAAAATACTGAAAGGTCAAAAAAAAAAGCCTAAAAAATCCCAGAAGGTCCATAAAGGTCCGAGACCATTGTGGACTGGGACAGTTTGGGAGGAATCAATGTCCATCTTCAACACTGGGCTGAAAAATGTCATTTTCCAGGACTTGCTTGTGCCAAGGAATGACTGAGCATTTCACCAAGATAAAAGGCAACAGCCTTGGGCTTCTCTCTAGGAGAAATCACTCAGCCAGAAATTGAAGATGGAGGAAGATTATACCCAGACAGAAGGTGGCAGGACCCAAAGGCCTTGCTGCTTTTGGAGTGTTAGTGATGCCACATCATTGGCACCTGAGAGCCCGAGGCTGCCACCTTTTATCTGGGCGCAAAGCTCAATCCTTCTTGGCATGTGGGGGGCTGGGAAATTGCCATTTTTCAGCTAAGAATTGAAGACTGACAAAGATTCCTCCCAGGCAAAAGGTGCCAGGACAGAAAGCCATTGCTGCTTTTCTAGTGTTAACAGCAGCACATCATTGGCACCTGAGAGCCCAAGGCTGCCACCTTTTATCTTGGCCCAATCGTTCCTTGGTGCTCGTGGGTCTGGGGTGGTGATTCTATCGCTATTGACTGGAGTGGGCAGGAAAGGTCTTGAAAAGCATTTGAAACAGCAGTTTGTTGTCTTTTTTTTTTTCCTGGATTCAGGTTCCTTTTAATATATTCATTAATGCAGCTTGTGGAACAGGGAGTACAGTGTATGTCCTAGGCACCATGCTGGGAATAGATACAAACAGTACAGAGAAGTGAATCACAATTCCAAATGATTTTGATAAGTGGGAGAAATCATCTGAGACCAATAGGATTAGGATCTTTTCAGAGAGATGTAACACCGACTTGGGGATGTTGAAACCAAAGACTCAAAACTCCAAACAGTCCTTAAACAGCTGCACGGTACTGCAGAAACTGGGAAAATGGGGGAGAACTCCCCCAGAGTCACCAAATGCTTTGGGAAAGTCAGGCTGGAGCAGCCTGGTGTAGTGGGAGGTTCTCTGCCCTTGGCAAGGGGCTGGATCAAGATGAGCTTTAAGGTCCCTTCCCACCCAACTATCCTGGGACTGGAGCCTCAGTGAGTCTGGTGAGCCAATACTGCTCTCAGATGAGCAGCAGTTTTCTGCTTGTGCTGATGCCAAGATCACATGCCTTGCCCAACAAGGGGTTTGTGGACACATTGCAGGTAATTATTGATGTTGCTTTCAAGTTTATTGCCCGCTCAGGATTTTGCCTCGGGCGTTTTCCTGTGGAGAGCTGACAGTGCTAGTTGAAAGCACTTGGGTTAAAACACTCCCCATCAGGATCTCTGCGTGGGTGAGAAGAGGAGGAAACCAAGCCAAAGCTTTTGAGGAGGAGCATTTGCAAAAGAACCCAAAGCTTTGCATGGCCCTGCCTTGGGTGGGGATTGGAGAGGGCCTGGAGCTGGTGACAGCAGCAGGGTTATCTGATTGTTCTCAGTACCTGGATAGTGTTGCTGTGCCAGTTGCCAGTGTACCATGATCCCATGGTAAGCAGCCTTGGAGTCATTGCTGTTGGTTGTGTAGCCACGTGGTGCAATGAACACATAACTCTACAATGCCTGAAGCAGACAGGGCTGCAGAAACCCATCCCTGCAAGAGGAGAGGGGCCTTTGTTCACGAAGTTGCAAGGAGCTGATTTTTTTCTTTTTTAAACCATTCACTAAAACTAAAACTATCCCCAAGACACTGGGTTTGCTTTGTTCCGACCCTCCCTGGATCCTCCAGCTTTTGGTGAGCTCTGAAACCACCATTCCCAGGCTAAGGAGCCTTCTTTTCATGGTTTCCCTCAGCACTGTCTCTTTGCATGGAAGGAACAACTTCTCCAGCACATGAAGCTGCTCCAGAGGGTCCATCTGACCATGTGCCTGAGCCTTCTGTTTTCTTCTGGAGCTGCTGGAGTGGAAAGTTGCTCCCTATCAGCCCAGCCTCCTGTTTAGAGGAGGGCAACAATTCCTGCCCTGCGTGTTGTCCCTCTTCCTTTGGGCTTTAGCGTGACCTTTTGCTAAATGTGAACTACCTGTTGTCAGCCATGAGATCTTCCTTCACTTCTTGTGGTGTCTCCAGCCCTGTCAGGGCTGTTTGGCTTTCACAGACTCCCAGCAACTCTGATCTGATGCAACCATGGGATTTGTACTCTGTGAGTTCTGCCTGGCTGATTGAAGCGGACGAGGAGGAAAATCTCTCCGTGCCCCTGCACAGGTTTCGGGGACCAGCTCCAGCTCTGGACACCCACCTTGCCAAAGGTGAGGATAACTCCTGGGGAGGGGGGAATCTTCTCTTGTGGCTGCACCTTCGGTGTGGAAACACTTTTGAGGAACCACAGAGGGTTAAAACCACGTTTCTGAAAGCAGCCCAGGGAAAAAGTCACATGAACAAGGGAGATTTTGCAAGTTGGTGCTTGCAGCTCAGGGTTATGAGAGCGAGGCAGGGGCACAGGTTTCCTGCCTTGGCTCAGCTGTGCCTGCTCAGTCTGTGATCCCACAGGAAAGAGAGGGCTCTTCTCCAGCACAACTTGGGGCTGCAGAACCAGAGCCCTTCCTGCTTGGTGGAGGGACAGTGTGGCACCTGTGCAGTGCAGAGTGGGACAGGAGCACGTAAAGGACAGGCAGGAGGAGGAGGAGAAAGTTGAGCTGCCTTCCCAGGACCAGGAGTGAGCTGGACCAGGTAAGGCTTTGCCAACTGCTTTGGAAATGAAGCAGGACTTGCTGAATAGTTCTCTGTCTTTAGTGAGGGCTGGGACATGTTTGACAAAAAGGGTTCATAGCCTAAAGGAGGCAAAGTCACCAGAGGGACATTGGCATTGTATAAAGAATAGAAAGAGATGTGGAGAGACAGCACAGGACTGCAGTAGAGGAGAGGCTGCTACTCAAGCTGGCACAGGAGGCACCAGAGGCACCAGAGGAAGATTTGGGGGACTCAGATTGCTAAATGGGCAGTTCTGCGCTAAAAGGCAGCAGAGCCAAACAAGGGCTGTGCTGCACAAGGAGGTAAAAGCAAAGCTTCTTTGGCCAAGGAGTTTGTCTTGGCTGGAGAAGGCTCCTTCCCTCCTGCAGCTCCCTGATGGGCTGGGAATGGCTGAGCTGCCCTGACCTTGCTGCACCTTCACTGTCACCTCCTGGGGACTGTCCTCCAGAGACCCCAAATTCTCCAAAACATCTAAGCTAGAGAACTTTGATTCATCTCTAACTTCATGTGTCAGCAGCAGCAACAGGGTGCTTGGTTTTAATTAGGTTTTTCTTTAGTTTCCAGCTAGGTTTTTATTTAGTTTTCTCTGGCTTTTCACTCTTTGCTGCTGTTTTCTGCTGGGTTTTCTGTCTTGATTTTTACTTTCCCTTCTGTTTGATGCTAACCTGGAGGGATTAATGGGAACAGAGAGTGAGAAAATTCTCTATCTGAATCCACCTTTTGGTGCTGGGTGATGTGTCCCCATGCTGTGAACACACACACTGCACATCCCTTGTGTCATGGTTTGATCTCTTTAAGTGAGAATTTCCAGCCCTCTGAGATATTTTTCTTGCAATCAGAACCTCTTCTCTTGCCTCCTTTCAAAAAATCCTTCAACCAGGGACTATCCTGGCTTTGTGCAAGAGCAAAACTGCAGCAACAACCCCCAGTCAGAATAAAACAACCCTCTTTGGCAGGAGAGCTGGTGAGCTCTTGAGGGACCCTCACACCAGGAGACAGCAACAGGCTGCTGGTCCACTCAGAGGTTAAAATGTAGAGGATGGTTTTGGAGAGCTGGTGCGGATGTAGCTGAGCCACGTGAGTGGAAGCATTGAAAAGTAAACTTGTGAGTCTTCCAAGCTTTAAGAGCCACCCACAGGACCTGGCAGGAGGTTAGAGACCCACGTCAGCAGGAAGACTCGCGGGCACGGTGCCTGCTGTGAGAACCTGCCCGTCGGCTTCTGGCACTGCCCGCAGCACAGAGGGGAGAAGGGAGGAAAGAGAGACTCTCAAAGGCTTTGCTGCTGCTGGGTGAGAGCTTCTGCCTGACTCTGCCATCAGCACAGGCATTTTTCTCCCCTATCTGCACTGCTTCCTTCGTGGGGAGGGCATTTATGCCCGGGATGGTGAGTGGGGTGTGTCGCTTCCAGGGAGGGGCATTTCCACCAGCTCCAGAGGGAGGAACCTCCTGGCTTCACAAGGACAAATCCTGCCTGTTCTTGGCTAATTGCTTACAAAATATGAATGCTTGAAGATGTCAGGGTTATTTAAGGAACATTTAAGGATAAATTTTCCACCTTGTAACAAACAGCAAAGGTAATTGCAGCAGAAGGCGAGTCTGTGCTTACTGCGCTCAGGGCTGCCCAACACCTACTAGGTGTGGGGTCCAAAGAGCAGACTTGCTGCTGTTACCCTTATTTGGTGTCTCTGCAAGATTTGCAGATTTCTTTTTCTCTTTTCAGGGCTAAAAACTGCCTCCTGGCTCATGGAAAGCAGGATCTGGAGGAAGGCATCAGTGGGAGTGAGGGTTTCACAATCTGCCGTGAGGCTGAGTCGGTGCTTCTCAGCAGGGAGAGAGAAAAATGCTGAATTTCTCACACTAAAACACAGAATCCCTCAAGGAGAGGCACCTTCAGCATGGCCCAGAAAAGCCACACTGGTGGCACTGAGAAAAATGGGTCCTCCCTCTTCTACTGTAAGAGTGATGTAAGGGAAGGATCCCTGCAGTGGGTGACAGGTAAGTGAGATGAGTTCATAAGGAGAGAGGCAGATCTGAGCACAGCACCCTTAAAATAACCCCAGACAGATTTCTCCTCCAAGATGCTCTTTAACAGCATCTCCTTTGCCAAAGTAACTAAACATTATGGATGGTTCAGCATTTTGGCAAGGGGATGGAGGCACTGACTTTTTTGGAATGCTTGGTACACAGGAAGGAATGGACATCAACCTACTGACAATCAGGACTCTAGAAGTCCTTTTCATAGAATCATAGAATGGATTGGGTTGGAAAAAACCTCCGAGATCATCAAGTCCAACCCTTGGGCCAACTCCAGTCCCGTCACCAGATCATGGCACTCAGTGCCACGGCCAAGCTCACTTGAAAAACCTCCAGGGATGGGGAATCCACCCCCTCTCTGGGCAGCCCATTCCAATGCCTGAGCACTCTCACATTTCTGACAAAGTGTCAGCAGGAGCAGCCCAGGAGCCACCTGGATGCCCCTGGAGCTGCAAAGGGGAAGGAAAGCTGGGTGAAACATTTCAGTGAAACAGGATCTCAGCTGAACAAGCCACTTCCTTCGACCTGAACTCTTCCTCTCAACGTAGCACAGCTTGTGTAAGCTCTAGGTGAATGCCAGATGGGATGCCTGGAGATCACAGCTCTCCTGTGCTGCTCCAAGGCTGCTCCTCAAATCTAGGACAGGTTGTCCTCACACTTTCTAGGCTCTGACTGTGAGTTGTGTCTCTAGATGACACCTCTGATCCCTGCCTGAGGTGACACAGGGAAGCTGAGCTCCTGGAGCTGATCCTTTCTGCCCAGGAGCGCTGCTGGAGGGGGGAACTGGGCACTGGAAGATCTTTGGGGGATGTTCCTGTGCAGCCCTGCCACATCGCAGGCAAAGTAATTACTGGAAAGCACTTTGATTGCTCAGGCTCTTTCTTGTGGTGGGTGGGGTGGACAGGCAAAGTGGGGACCTCTAAGTGGTAGAGCAGCCTCAGCAACTCCCAGCAGCCTGAGTGCCTTGTCCTTTTGGTTAGGGATTGGTGAGGCAAGACATTGGCTGAAGATCAGAGCAGTGTTATCTCTTGTACCTCTGACTGCTCACCCCTGGTATGTGTTTGGGGTTTCCTCCCTCCTTGTAGGTTGTCTCCTTCACAGGCTGCTTCCAGAGCTTCTTGTGATGTTCTTAGAAATGCCCAAGGGGAATTCTGGATCCTTTTCCAAGGATTAGCTCTTCAGCCTTCCCTTTGCCCTGTACTCTTTATCTGCTGGGAGAGAACCCCCTGCAGTGCTCATGGCTGCTTTGGGCTCTTGCAGAACCCCTCAAAGACCAGGTGCTCCTGGTGCTCAGCATGGACAACACCTGCTCCACCTCCTCCTTCGACATAGAGCTTTGTGCAGAGAAGCTGAAGGCCCTTGGGGTTCAGGTGAGCTCCCCTTGGGAACCCTGTGGGATCAATACCAGCTGGACTGGCATTATTTGCATTTACAGCCACATCACAGGCGGCTTTGGGGTTTTTTGCTTTGAGAGAAGCTTGTTTTGATTCAACTTCAGCCTGTTCCCCATTGGCTGCAAGTCAGCTGGGATGATCTTGGCTTAAACCTCCCTGAAGAAACTCTTTGAACACAAGCTGTAGTGGATTTTGTTTGAAAGTCACTCTGGTGGGGCAGGACATCCCTGGGACAATCTGTCTTGTCTTGTCCTCTGCCATAAAAAGGCATTTTTTTTTTCTCCTGTGACTTTCCCTGCCCTTTCCAGGCAGATATGACTCACTGCAAATGAGGCAAGAACACCAGTTTTTGGTCTGTGACAGCTGTGTGGATGGGATTGGAGGTGCTCTCTGGGGCACAGATCTGGGTTGCAGTGCCAGCCTGGCCCCATAATTCTTGCCCAGCTAGTTCTGATGGGACTGGCAGCCCAAACTGGAGGGTGGTTCTAATTCTCTGTTTGCTCCTGGGCAGGTGCCAACAGATCAGTGGAAAAGGTTGATCCAGGATGCTGTTCTGAAGCCTGAAGTGAGGCGGTACATGTTCTACAACTCCAGGGCATTCCACATAGCCATTGCTGTGGTGAGGGCAGCACGGGCTCTCCAGAACTGCCTGAGAGGCACCAACACCCTCACCCAGGGTTCCTGTGCCCAGGGAGGGACAGAAGTTGGGTGGGGAGCAAGTACTGTTGGGTTTCTTTGTCACCAAAGTGCTCAAAACACTGAGCCCCAATTCCTACAGTATTAGTGAAGGAGAAAAAATGTGTATAATGGCTATCCACAAAACAAAAGGAACTAAAACAAGGAGCTGGATTTAACCCCACCCACAACATGCTGCAAGCAAAGTATCAGCCTTGCAGCAGATGGCTGGGTCTCTGCACCAGAAGAAGACAAGCAAGACTAGACAGTCACCTCAGTAACCAAAGTTCACTGGTCCATTGGTCTAAATCAGAGTCAGGACCAGCAAGTTAAAAACCAGATATCCCAGCTGACAGAATTTCTGTAGCTGGAGGCACATTCTCCAGCCCCTTACTGGTAGTCTCTCCAAAGTGGGCTGTCCATAGCTGGACGACCAGGAGATGCTGAGGTAGCTAAAACAGACTTGAGTTTTAACTTGATTTTAAAAATCTGAAGATGTTCTGGTCCTGATACCAATTTAGCCTGATGGACCAGTTAATTTGGTTACTGAGGTGACTGTTTAGAGCGGCTTGTTTTCTGGTGAGAGAAGCTCCTCCAGTGACCCAACCATCTGCTGCAAGGCTGGTACTTCACAGTGTGCTGAGGGTGTGATTAAATCCAACTTGATGTAGTTCCTTTCTTTATTATTTTTTCTTTTTCTCCTTTCACTAACACTGTAGGAATTGGGGCTGAGTGTTTGGAGGGGTTTGGTGCCTGTTTAGTGCAAATGAGTTATTACAGGATGATGCTGTGACATGCTGTGCTGTAGATGTCTTACTTCCTTCTAGGCAATCTCCTGCCCAAATACTTGCTCTGTGAAGTAAAGAAATTCAGTTTTCCCCATGGTTATGGAAAGGCCAAGTTTGGCAGCCCTTAACACAGTCCTTGAGCCCAGTGTCAGTGTCCACCATTGGAGCATTATTGTGATTGAGTGGCCTCTGCACCACCTTGACACAGGACCTTTCTAAATGCAGGCACCATCAGAGTTATTACCAATATGCCTCAGTGAGTGCATTTCTTATCTAAATGGGAGAACTCAGTTGAGATCCTTCCTGGGTATGAATCATCCTTAATAATTCACTCTCTGTCTTTGGTGACTGGTGATTTTTTATAATAAACTAGGGCTCACTCAGTCCTTCCAGTCCTTTCTTTCCCTTATTTATTATTGGAAAGAACTCCTGTCCTTTCTCACCCTCTGTGTGACTTAATTTATGATATGAGAGAAGGGACTGTTGGGTTTTCTTCTTCCTGTGACTTTGCTCACTTTCATGGTTTTGTGACTATCCCCAGCCTCTAATTTTTTAATTTATTTTTTGGCAGATTTTCTACATGTCTCTCTGGACAAACCTTTACTCCACAGTCCAGCTGTGTTCCTTTGGACACTTCTGGGTGTCCATTGTCCTGGTGACTCTGGTTGCTGTGGCAGTCACTGCACTGGTCACACTGGTTATTGATCGGCGCCAGAGGAAGGTGAGAGGAGGCTGCCTGTGTGTGGGAATGTGGAGCCAGAGGAGCAGAACTCCTGCTGGGAGCCAGGACATCCCCTAGATGTATACAAAAAATATAATTATCCAAGGGGGAGGGAATATTTTTCCAGCATCCTGGGATCAGGTGGAGGCAGGAGATGTTAGAGAGCCATGTGAGGTGTTGTGGTGCCTGAAGTGTAGGTGTTGGAGCTGGTCAGGTTGGCTCAAAGCTCCTGCTGTCTCTGGAGGTCAGAGAATCACAGAATGGTTTGGGTGGGAAGGGACCTTACAGATCCATCTCCTTCCAGGGACACCTTCCACCAGCCCAGGTTGCTCCAAGCTGGCCTTGGACATTTCCAGGGCTGGGGCAGCCACAGCTTCTCTGGGCAACCTGTGCCAGGGCCTGCCCATCCTCACAGAGAAGGTTCCCAATATCCCATCTAACCCCTCCCTCTAGCAGTGTGAAACCACCTCCCATGCCCTTGTGAAATTCCCTCTCCAGCTCTCTTGGAGCCCCTTCAGGCACTGGGAGGCTGCAATGAGGTCACCCTGGAGACAAACCCTTACAAAGCACAGTTCATGCTCCCACAGCTGGTGGGAAGCCATGGGGGCTCACCAGCAGCTCCAGCTCCTGCCGTGCTTCAGGTGATGGTCCTTGCAATCTCTGCAGCTTCTGGCATTTATGGCATTGTTTATTTGTGCTCTGAGGTCATGGTCCCAACTGCACCTGTGTTGCAAAAGGTCCAGAACAAAGAGGCAGCTCCTACCACATAGGAGTTGCCATAAAATTATAAACCTAAGATTTGGCAGCAGAAGGCAGCAGGGAGATGGCATTGGGGTGAGAGGCAATCACCCACAACCTCTACTGCTTGGTGGAGGAATCACAGGAGTGTGGACATTCCTAAGGAGTTTTCTGAAGAAAGGCTTGATTCAAAATCCAGGGTGGGCTTTTTTATGGATCTTGGAGCAAATGATTCCTTCAAGAGGAAATCTGGCAAATGTGGGGGTGCACAGAGGCTCAGGAAAGGAGTCCTTCCCTCAGGCACTGCTGGGGGTGGAAGGGAGAACAGGACAATTGAAGTCAATTCACCTTCAGACATTTTGTGTATAACAAAAATAATCTGAATGAGATTTCTGTCTGCACAAACATCTGCTGGTGGTGAAGAGACCAATCCTGATGGCTGGTGACACCACATTCTGCTCATGTCACTCTTTTCCTCTCAGAAACCCAGTATTTGGGATTTTCCAGCTGCAGTTTGTAGCTGACCCAACTTTTGCTGCAGAGGGTGTTAATTTTCCTTGTATTCTTTCCCAGATAAATGTGAACACAGATGTGAGGCTGGCAGCTGTCAACGAAATCTTTATCCAGCACAGTTTAATTCTGGGGATTACAGATGTCCTGGAGGGGCCACACAGCATCCTCAAAGTATCCTTTGTGCAGGGAATTGTTCATATCCCTCCTGGGATGATGTGGAGGTATTTATTGATGTTATGATCCAGAGGGTGGGATTTTTAGAAGCTGGTTTTTTATTGGATAGCCTGAAGAATTGGGTATTTTTATTTCTTCTGTAAGTGGTGATTGAGATATGACCAAAGACAATTGGAAATAATGAATCTAAAAGATTGGAGAGAGATTCCTTAGGGCAGACAATTTTTCTTGGATGTGTATTATACTTATGGGACAGTGATGATTCTTACTGCAAACAGACTGACAGCAATGTGCCTATGGCAAAAAAAGAACCCCAAAATATCCCAGAAGAACCAACACAGAGAAAACCAGTGTCCCTTCCCAAATCCACCATGGAGAAAACCAGAATCCCCATCTCTGCTGCTTCTCAGAGAAACTTCTTCTGGACTAGACAATGATTTAGAGCGATCAAGAGAGCTTTAAGATCCCATTAAGGTGTAAAAGGAAGGTGAGAGAGAGACCTATAAAAAGGTCTGAAATACAGTTAGAGAGGGAATCCAGGATGAAGCCCAAGGGCAGGGATGGGAGCAGGGAATTCCACAGGCAGGTTGGCAGGGGCAAAGTCCTGCAGGATGAGGAGGAACCACTTACAAACCTGAATTATACATTTATTCACACCAGCAGAGCTTTACACCTCAGTAAGTGAGGACTAATCCAAGGAGCCTTCACCTTTACCTGCATGTCCCAGAACTGCCTGAGAGCAGCAAATAACCCAGGGATTTACAATTTCTCTGTCTGCTCCAAGGTCAGATCTATTTTAACCCTCTGGCTTTTATGCTCCTCCTGGATCCCCTTGATGGTGGCAGGTTGAGGAGAGGGACAAGGGCACACCTTTGGCTACCTCAGAGCTGGCAGGACTTGCATCCCCATCATGTTGCTCTTGGAAGACTCTTCTCAACAGTGTTTCTGTCCTGCAGACAAACACCAAGTACGGTAAATTATGGAAAAAATAAATGGAAAATATCAGCAATAATTGGATATAAATGGAAATATAAATACAGTATGAATAATACAAATATAAAATATATTTAGAAAATAGAAATAGAAATACAAACAAAGCCAAGAAAGCAGGAAGGGGTTTAGGGAAATGAAGTCACTGTGCCCCATTAGTTTAATTAGATATAAGGTCACTGAGATGCGTGATGGGCAATGACCCTGGGATATACTTGTTGTTCCCTGCCCAGGCTGCAGGAGGGCAGGGAGGAGAATTGGAGCAATGTCCCCTTTCTCTATCACCCCCTTTTCCCCATTAGACCAGACCCTGACAGCCCTGTAATGTATTTTTGGGTTCTGGCTGCAACCTGTGCATCCCCCGGGCACCAGCTGTGCTCGCTGTGAGATCTGTACTACCATTCCCATGGAGCAGAGGGCTGGGATCTGGGATTATGGAAACATTCCCTCCTTACCCTGCCCATCCCAGCTGTGGTTCGTGCACTTCAGCCCCGAGCGCTGCCTGCGGTCCCTGTCAGCCCACATCACACACCTGCAGAGCACAGCACAGGTAAAGAGGGTGGGCACAACCTGGGCACACGTGCAGGTCCACCCCCTAAGCCCCAGGGTTGGTGGGATGGAGGTGGGAAAGTGTTATGATCCGGTTATTAAAATTGTTAGAAATGCCTCTGCCCGAATTAAGGTGCAAACGGGACCAGATGCCAAAGTCATTATGGATTTTATTGAACAATAAATGTGAGGCAGAGAAAGAGAGAGAAAGAAATAGGAAAAGAAGGGGGAGAAGAAAGAGAGTAACAGAGATTAAAATAGAAAATGCATCACCACTCCATGTAACTCAAGCTTTCTATGATTTTGACAATGTGCAAGATATTAACAACATTTCAGTCCATCACAGCAAGGACAACTGTGTGTTTGAGTATCCTCCTGAGATTCCCCTGCTGTGAACTGGGCAGACTGAGAGGTGGATAAAGTGCACCTGCTGGTGCCCAGGTCAGCAGGAATTTGTTTAGGCCCTGTGGTACGTGCATGTCTGGATAATTAACTGCACACCTTTAATGAAAAAAGTCATCAAGAACCAAAGAAAGGCAAATTTTGAAAGCACGTGTCACAACTTGAAAGAGCTGACACCTTGAGCTGCCCTGGAATAAATGGGATAGCCTGAGGGAGAAGGAAATGGTACATTAGGTTAATTGTGTAAAAATTCTGTCCTCTTGGCTTTCAGAAAACTGTTTGTCTCTCTGTGGATGTATAAATATCCTCTGAACTGCCCTTGCTGACCGTGGCAGTGGGATGAGAGGTGAGGGGGTACCACCCTCCCAACATCTCCAGGCTCCAGTTGAACCAACAGCTGCAGCTCAGGGCATGGATAGCAACTCCCCAGTCCACACAGGGGTTTATATAACTCAGGTTTAAAGACAACATTCTGCATGTCAGGCCATGATCATCATGCTGGGAGCAGTCACTGCCCAAGAGCTGATGGCATCGGGGCTGTGGGATGGACATCCAGCTCCAGGGGCTTGGGATGGTAAATCCCAGGAGTGAAAAACATGCAGCAGGAAAGAGTTTAAGCCCTTCAAAGGCTGTCCTCAGGACACCACTGCTTCCTGCCTTGGCAGACCCCTGAATTCGTTTTCTCTTCCAGGCAGGATTGAGGCACAGCCTGGACAAGCTCTGTGTGGTGATGGAGACGTCAGTTCAGCCTGACCTGGGGACGGAGGAGGCTCCATGTGAAGAGTCCCCTCTTTTATCCAGTGGGGAGAACCTGAACAAAGAGCCTGTGACATGCAATGAGCTGCTCTGCCTCATCCCTGAGGGCCCACCAGAGGTAAGGAGAAACATCCCTCCTTGACAGCCACAGGCACCCAATCACCTCCCCAGGCATCTCAACTGCAAAACACCCACCAGCCATGGGAGACACCTGCTTTTTCACCAGCAGAAGCACCTGGAACTCCACACACACCTTCTCCAACCCTGATGTTGCTGAGCAGTTAAATCTCACTGAGCAGCTAGTGCTTAATCCTCCAGGAATTCATGGATTGGTTTTGTCCTTGCTGGAGGCCAGGGGGCCCCTGTTTGGAAGGAAAACTCTCCCCAGGGGCTGTGCAGGGACCTGTTGCCCCTGTCCAGGCTGGGGCTGAGTCATGAACGTGCCCAGCCTTTGTCCCCTCCATGGAAAGTGCCTTCAAAGACTTGTGCCATGCTGAGGAACAAATGTGTCCTCATTCCATCTCAGCAAGGAGCTTCAAAAGGCATGATTTTGATTTATGTTACACTTTCCCTCTTGCTGTTACTAAGTGAATGCAGTGCAGGTGCCACCCCTGCAGACTGAGCCTCTCTGGCTGCCTACAGGCAAAAAGAAACCCAGAGGAGGCAGTGACAGGTCCCCAGGCTCCTGGGCCACTCACGGGTCACTTTGTGTCCCTCCCCTGTGGGGACAGAAAGGGATCTGGGACAGTTATATATGCCATTGGCTGCTGTCCTGCTCCTCTCAGAGTAGGACAGTCCTTGAGGGAGGGAGCAAATGGCATTTAATGTATCCTCTGCTCTTACTGTGGGTGGCTGCTCTGCTCTGACACTTTCCTTGCTCGTTCCAGGTGATGGCCCAGCAGCTCCTGGTGATCTTCAGCAGCTGCTACGTGAGGCTCCTGGTCACAGGGCAGCTCCCTGGGGCCATGCCAGGGGGGCACCTGGAGCACAGCACCGTGCCCTGTCTCTGCCAGTTCATCAAGACCACCGTGCTCAGCACACACCACAGCTGGTTGGTGGGCAGGTGACCAGAGGGGGCTGGAAGACACTGAAAGAAAAGCATGTGGAGAAGCTGTGGGGCAGAGGAGGGGGCTCTAATCCTTCATCCTGGACTTACCCAGATGAACATATGGAAAGAGGACTCCAATAAAACATGCAAGACACTCCCCAGAAAGCTGCTTACCTTGGAGACCTGCCTGCCACTGACTCAGTGTTAGGGACCTACCACAGCGGTCAGAAACAGTCCAGGGACAGCCTGGAGCTCCCGAGGGAAGTTTCCTACTGTTCTTACTTGGGGCCCTCAGAGAGCCACAGGGAACACCTGCAGGTGCCATCTCCACCCATGCCTTTGGAATGAAGCACATGGGAGTTTTCAGTACAAGGAAGACAGGGCAAACACTGCCTAGCAGTGTTGGGAATGTGATGTTTGCTCTGGGTTATGTTTGTGTCACACAGTTGGCAGTGACAGTGAGCTTTGTCCTGTGACAGACATGGGCAATGGCTCAGGTGAGGACTTGTCACGCTGAGATTAGCTCAGTTGGTTAAAACTTGGTTGTAATAATGCCAAGGTCATGGGTTCAATCCCCTGTGTGGGCCATTGACTTAAGAGTTGGACTCGATGATCCTTGTGGGTCCTTCCAACTCAGAATAGTGTGTGTGTGATTCTGTGACTTTCCACTTAGGAACAAGGTGGGGATGATGCTTGGTACCTGCTGGTTCTGCTGCCTCCCCTGGGAGGTTGGGATGGACATGGAATCATGGAATCACAGATTGTGTAGAACTGAAGGGGACCCACAAGGATCACAGAGTCCAACTCCTGGCCCTGCACAGGCCCATCCCCAAGAGTCACAGCTCACACAGAATGGTTTGGGTTGGAAGCAACCTTAAAGCTCACCTCATTCCAAGCCCCTGCCATGGGCAGGGACAATCTTCACTAGACATCTTGATGATCCACAGGATCAAGCCTTAAAGAGGGCACTGGTAGGGCATCCTGGGGCACTGCTCTTTTCAGCCTCCCCTTTCTGCTCCATTTTCTGTCAGGTTATTTCCTTTGGCTTTCCTTTCCTCCCCTCTCCACACTGCATTTGCACACATGTGAGAGGAGCCAGTGGGGAGCAGGAGACTTCAGTGTGTGCATGGAGGCCAGGAGGGAATGGGAAAGGAAGCACTGGGAGTTTACAAGGGGTTGTGTGCTCAGGTGGTGCTGCTGTCCTCCTCTGTCCCACAGCCAGGCCTCTCCAGGACATTCAGGTGGCTGCTTGCAGTGGTGTTTACCTGACACCTACCCCATAGTTTGCTGGTGACAACTGGCCTAGGAAGTGGCAATGGTCAGAATAAAGAGCCCAAGGTCTGTGTTTTCCACCCTTGATGTGGCTGAGTGTGCATGGGAGACTGAGGGCTGTTCTCCACCTTCCAGCCTGCTCTCTCTCCTCCCTCCCCATCTCCTGCAGAGCCCCACAGCCCCCAGGCAGGGCTTGTGCCTGTCCCATCTCAACAAAGCTCAGCATGGCCCACAGAAAGCCAGGGGGGTTTAAAAGTCAGTAATTTGTGTACATCCTCTCCTGCCACCAAACTGTACAATATTGTACCAGCAAAGGCTAAACCTTTGCTCAGGGCAGCAAGAGGCTGAGCCCTGGAGTTTTGGGAGCTCCCAGTCAGCTCTTCCAGGGCTGTAGGATGACTCTGCTCCCTCTCTTATTACTTCTACCTCAAGCAATGGTGAGGCAAGATCCATCTCTTCCTATATGAGCAGCCAGATGACCCTCAGCATCGAGCCCCAGTGCTGCCAACACACAATCCCAAGCACCATAATGACAGCAAACCCATTTCCAAGAGAAAAACCACCACTCTTCCAACTAGCTGGTTTTCATCCACCTTTACTTCTGGTTCAGCTGTCAGAGGAGGGGGTCAGGCAGAGTCTTCCCCACATGTGTGGGGTTTGTGATTCTGCTATCATTGCTCTGTGACTGTGCAGGGTTTGGGGGGTCCAGCTGTGGTCCTGCAGCCTCTGCTCTGGGGGGTGATGATTGCCCAGTCAGGGCAGCTTCAGCAGCTCACTGGGCATGGGAAAAGGGGTTGTACAAAACATCATGGGATTTCCACATGAGGAGCTCCAAGTCTCCTTACTCCAGCTCAGGAACTGATTTTACCTTCATGGAAAATGTCTGAATTTATACCAATATTATTGGGAGCACAATTTGGTTTCACAGTATAAAAATCCTATTCCCTGCTAGGATACAATGGTTCAAACTCTTCCCCTGGTATTCCATGGCCTAGAAGTGCCAGCAGCATCTGACACACATTGGGAATCTTCTTTTTTCTGCCAACTAGAAAATTCTGGTAACAGGAGACCAATCAAGATGTTTTTCATGGTTGTACTTCTGTGCTGAAAGCAGATACATGGGGGATCTGCTGATATTTTCCAATCCCTGGGCTGCAAGATTTCCAGCAAATGGATTCCTTGGAGAAATCAGTTGGAAGAACCCTTGTGGCCTTCATGGGAGGACCATGTGGGCTTTTACTGTCAGGACCTGCACTGGATGGGTTTGGTGCTCCTGGGAAGGGAGGCTGTTGCTTCAGAGGGTGCTGATACCTCTGCCTTTACATCTGCAAATGCACAAGAATGGGAGAAAAGAGGGGGATCTGGGATTAGCCAAGGGGAATGGAAAGGGACTTGGAGAGATTCCAAGGGACAAGGCTGGGTGTGAACTGGCAAGGTGCTCTAAAAACCTCCTTGTGGGAACCATAAATATCATTAGGTGTGAGGGACTCAGGCCAGGTTTGTGACATGGAGAGATCACCTTGCTGCAAGGAGGGGATAAAGAGCCACAATTTCCAAGCTATGATACCACCAGTGTCTCTGGATCATCCACATTTCCCAACTATGTCATTCCTCTGCTGAGCTCCTGGTACTCTGTCCTGGGCCAGTTCACCCTGGAGCAGCAGAGAGCTCCTGGCTGGGGGATGCTGAGGGCTAGAGGGATGTGCAGGCCACTGGTGCATCCTCCCACTGTACTGGTGCAGCCCCTGAATCCCTGGGGCTGGTGAATCCAACCTACCAGCAAAGCACAGGGCCACACTCCTTGCTTGTGCCAGCCTGGCATCTCCCCTGATTGCAATTAAACACCCAGCAATTAACTGCAGAAAGCTCAAAGGAGCAGTTTGATTTCTCTCACTGATACACCCAAGTGCCTGCACTGATCTTCCCAACTGGAGTCTCTGCAAAGCCCTGGCTCGCAGTGCAGGATGATTAACATCCTGTTTTTCTTTCATATGCACTTAATTAAGGCATTAGTGAAGAGAGACGTCCCTTTTCCCTCCTCTCCTGCCCTCATTAAGGATCCAGCTGTTACCTGGGGGAAGAGGTGATACTCTGGAGACTTTGTAGGACCCCCTGGGCATGCAATTCTCTTTCCCTCCCTCCCACACATCCCATGGAAGCAGCAGGGAGGGAATGGCTCACTCTCCACATTCCCAGTGAGGCTCCAATGACAGCTCCAAGCTCCTGGCAGAGGTAGGAGATCACAGGCATGACCTGACTGCTGTGGCATCTGCCTGGGAATGTGCTCCTGCCTGGGTGAAGCTCTGGGCATGTTTACTCAAGAGCAACCAGGAGTGACTCAGCCAGACCAGCGCAACTGGTCTGGGCAAGGCAGATCTCTCCTGTACAGAGATTTCTCTCTCTGCTGTTCAAAACTAAGTTTGATTTGACAGTGAGGTTTAACACCTGAGCAGCACAGCTGGGTGATGCAGGAGCAGCTCTGGGTGAACATGCCTTGCCTTGGCTCGGATGGGGTGAGGAACCAGAGTGGCCCTTGCTGTACCCACTGTGCCAAACTGGGCCTGACTGGGGGGACCAGCTGCTCTGGGGGTCCTGCATGAGTGATCTGCAAAGTCATCATGAATGGTGTGGTTTAAATGAGCCTAGAAAGGGCTGGGGAAGATTGGGAAGCAAGGCCAGGGATCTCTGGCTGCCTGCTGGGTGTATGGAGATGTATTTTGGTATTTAACAAGGTGCATGAAATGACAAAGATTGTCCCAGTGACATGTGGCTCTGGGGGAGCAGGTGACATGCTCTTGCCCTTCTGATAACCCCCAGAGTACGTTTGTCCCCTCTTCCAAAGGCTGCTATTTGCTCATCCCCTCTGCCAGGGGCTGTGGTGGAACCATGACATGTAACAACAAAACCCAGCGAGGAAAGGTAGAGCAGGGCAGAGAAGAAACTTCTGTAACTTCTACCTATTACAGCTCTTCCTCAGAGGAAGACTGTGATCACTGAGGCACACGGAGGGATGTGGATCCAGCTCTGCCCTGCAGACAGGCAGGTGTGGAGGTGCCCTGTGACCCCAGGTGAGACCTGGCCCCTCCATCCCAACAGGCTGAGGTGTGTGGATGTCCCTGCGCCCCCCGGTCCAGACTCACTGTGTTGGTGGCCACAGGGCACCATCTGTGCCTGGCAGGGCGCTGGCTCCCGGTGCTCCCCATGATCCCGGTGCTCCCGGCTCCACAGGGTCCTCATCTTCCTGGCCACATAGCGGCAGGCTGAGGGGCAAGGGGAGAGCTCACTGCAGCAACCTGAAACACCCCTTACCCCAAAACACCCCCCGCAGCTGAGCTGGGGCTCCGCACACGGGGACACTGCGGGACCCACGGCAGGGTATGGCCAAAAGCAGCAGGAGTGAGTTTAACAGGCTAAAAGGGAGGTGTTACTGTGTCTCGTACCCCAGCTGTGTTTCAAAGCGCTCCATCCTTTCTCTCCCCGCAAGCCAAAGCCGTGAAACACGCAGAGCATTTACCCTGCGGGAACCCCTCTGAGATCTCTCGCTTCCAACTCGAGGTTTCCTTACCATTGATAATTACTCAAACCATCTCCTCGTGGGCTCAGCAAATCAGTCCTTCCCGGCCCGCCCGGCTCTGCCTCTCGCTCCTCTCGCAGGCAGCTCTGCCGTGTTGACTCAACAGCCAGGCTTCCTCCTTCCCTTCCTCCCTCCCTCCTTCCCACGGGGATGATGCTCCGGAAGAGCCGGTCACGCGCGGGGCGGTGGCTCAGCCTGGCACTGCCCCCGGGAACGCTGCCCGGGCATGGGATCGCTGCTCCTCCCGGCAAGGAGACAGCGCTCGGAGTGTTGGATCCGGGGATTGTGCCGGCCGTGGTGGAGGGGAAAGGAGAGGTGACCTGACCTTGGCTGGAGGGGGTGTTGGTGGCACTTTGTGGCTGCAGGAGGACCCGGGTTTGAGATGTGGGAGGTCAACCCTGTGCTGTGATCCCCGAGCTAAAGTGGAGGGGATCACTGCCATGGGCGCTGTGCTTGGGCAGGGGACAAGAAAGAGAAGCTTCTTCTCCTTTCCTGCTGCTGTCTGAACACTGCAGGGACATGAATATCATGGAATCACAGGATGGTTTCTGTAGGAAGGGACCTTAAAGATCATTTAGTTTCAAAGCTGTGCTGTGGGCAAGGTTACCCTCCACTATCCTTCCATCCCCCAGACAGACCTTCCTACTTTTTTATACCATGTCCCATGGTATAAGCAGGCAGGGAAAGATGACACCTCCAGCAGACAGGATGTTGGCAGAGGCACTGGCCTTGCTTTCTCCAGGATCATCCCCTCATCCCACCTCCAGAGCAATGATTGAGTTTAGTCCTCACTGCAGCCAGTTACTGAAGAAGTGCAGGTTTTGTACATCCTTTGCCAGACCTTGCTGCTCTTTGTGCTTGTGTGATCCTTAATCTCAGTCAGGTGAGTTCTGAAAGCTTCTGTTTTGCCCTTTGACCAGGGCAGTGTATTTCCTATCTCCAAACCTGGATCTTGCTGATCCAGGCAGGTTGGACTTTGGTGTCCATGGCCTTGCCTTGGAATTGTGTGAGGTTGGTCAGAGATGTGGCTGAAGGAGCACAGGAGCTGCCCCTGGCAGTGCTGCACACCAGCAGCCCAGGCTCTGTCTGTGGGATCAGTGTGTGAGAGAGAGAGGAGCTGGAGCTGATGTCACACCAGCAGCCCTTGGTCTGGGTCAGATGTTCCACATTGAAAGGTTTCAGTAAGTTCTGATAGGCTAAAAAATGTAAAATAAAGCACAGAAACCTTCAGCTCAGCTCAAGACCTGTTGTGCTGCTGGAGGGTGTTAGTGAGAGGCAGAAGCTTAAGATTTAATGTTCGTGGTGCAACAACATCGGCACCTGAGAGCCCAAGGTGCAAAGATCAATTGTTCCTTGCAGGTGTGGGTTTGGGAAATTGCCATTTTTGGGCCCAGAATTTCGGACGGACGAAGATTCCTCCCAGGCAAAAGATGCCAGGACAGAAAGACATTCCTGCTTTTCTAGTCTTAATAGCGCCACATCACTGGCACCTGAGAGCCCGAGCCTGCCACCTTTTATCTGGGCACAAAGCTCAATCGTTCTTGGCAGGTGCGATTCTGGCAAATTGCCATTTTTCAGCCCAGAATTGCAGACAGACAAAGATTCCTCCCAGGCAAAAGGTGCCAAGACAGAAAGCCATTGCTGCTTTTCTAATCTTAATAGCGCCACATCATTGGCACCTGAGAGCCCAAGGCTGCCACCTTTTATCTGGGCGTAAAGCTCAATCGTTCTTGGCAGGTGTGGGTCCGGGAAATTCCCATTTTTCAGCCCAGAATTGTGGACAGATGAAGATTCCTCCCAGGCAAAAGATGCCAGGACAGAAAGACATTCCTGCTTTTCTAGTCTTAATAGCGCCACATCATTGGCACCTGAGAGCCCAAGGCTGCCACCTTTTGTCTGGGCGGAAAGCTCAATTGTTCTTGGCAGGTGCGGGTCTGTTAATTTGCCATTTTTCAGCCAAGAATTGAAGACGGACCAAGATCCCTCTTCAGAAAGGAATCGAAAGAGGAAAGGTGACAGCCCGCAAAGGACTAGTCTAGTTCTCTCTATTCTGCCAGACCCTCTCCTCTCTCCACTCCTGAATCCTTGGTTAAGGTTACTCTTAGAGTCATGCTTAGGGCTAGGGTTAGGGTTAGGGTCAGGATTAGGCTTTGCTTTTGTCTTTGGATTAGGGTTTGGGTGTTTTTTTAATGTTCAGAACACATGGCACAGGTTTGTGTGCAGATGGATCTGGAATAACTCCAGAGAGGGAGAGTCCACACCCTTTCAGGGCTCCTGCTCCAATGCTTTGTCACTGCACAGGAAAGAAGTTCTTCCTCATGTTCAGGTGGAACTTCCTGGGCATCAGTTTGTGCTTTTGCCTCTTGTCCCATTGCTGCCCCCCCCAGCAGAGCCTGGTCTATCCTCTGTCCACTCCATGCAGACACTGACAGTCATAGATGGGGGTCCCTTCCTAGTGTCTCCTCTCGAGGCTGAACAGCCCCAGCTCCCTCAGCCTTTCCTCATCACAGAGATGCTCCAGTCCCTTCATCAACTCTGTACCCTCTGTTGGACCCACTCCAGGAGCTCCATGTCTCTACTGAGGAGCCCAGAACTGGACACAGCTTTCCAGATGTGGCCTCCATTGAAGCCTGCAGGAGCTTTTGATGGAAGCTCTCTAGGTGTTTAAAAGAAAAAAAGGAGGGAACAAACCCCCACACCCTGAGCAACACCCTCCAGACCTTCCTCCTGACCCCTCCCAACCTCCAATCCCCTCTGGAGGACCCCTTGTTCTAGTTTATAGATGAGATTCCCAGGACAAGAGGAATGGTTGCACCTTGTGCTGAAGCAAATGCTGAAGGTGGCTGGAGGCGTGAACTGCTCTTCTGAGGCTTTGCTGCTGATGATTTGGCTTCCTCCTGACTCCACACCTGGTCTGTGGGTGTTCTCCTCTGCCAAATGTCACTGTGGAGCTGCCGCCTCGGGTGTGCAGACACATCCCTCTAGATGGTGCTAAGATAAAGAGTAAAGATGGGTGGTGAGAGGCCTGGGAGGAGGGATGTCCTGGTGTGCATGGCTTCTGCACTTCGGGCACTTCCTGAGGTCTCCCGGGTGAGGAGAACATCTCCCTCTCCTCTTGCTCCCAGGAAGGTGCCCATGAGCTCATCCAGGTGCTCTCCTGTGGAGCTCATCGTGTGCGTTGGCAGCAAACACATCCCAGACCCTTCCTCCATTTCCTGTTTCCCTTGATGCTGTGTGAGACTCCACAAATGCATCGTGATTTTCATCCCTGCATCTTCTCCCATCCATGCACAAGATCAGACCAGTCGATTTTTAATGGCAAAAATCCATCTTGGCTGTTTTTTCCACTTCAACCAGTTTTACTGAGCGGCACAACTAACACTCATCAGCTGAGTCCTCTCCTATCTCATGCCTCATTAACCAGAATCTCAACCAAATTCAAGCATAGATAATGCGTGATTTATTGATGGGGGCAATCAAAAGGGAATTCAGCCTGGCTGCCAGAGATTGTTGAGGATTAGTGGGAAGGGAAGTCTTTCAGATCCACAGCTGAACAGATTTTACTGTGGAGTCCCAGATGGGCAGTAAATGAGCTGTTGAAAGAGAGACGTTGTTAGAAGAGA
>VWZD01008222.1:86784-162585 GCA_013396695.1 Sakesphorus luctuosus
TTTGTCTGGGCGGAAAGCTCAATTGTTCTTGGCAGGTGCGGGTCTGTTAATTTGCCATTTTTCAGCCAAGAATTGAAGACGGACCAAGATCCCTCTTCAGAAAGGAATCGAAAGAGGAAAGGTGACAGCCCGCAAAGGACTAGTCTAGTTCTCTCTATTCTGCCAGACCCTCTCCTCTCTCCACTCCTGAATCCTTGGTTAAGGTTACTCTTAGAGTCATGCTTAGGGCTAGGGTTAGGGTTAGGGTCAGGATTAGGCTTTGCTTTTGTCTTTGGATTAGGGTTTGGGTGTTTTTTTAATGTTCAGAACACATGGCACAGGTTTGTGTGCAGATGGATCTGGAATAACTCCAGAGAGGGAGAGTCCACACCCTTTCAGGGCTCCTGCTCCAATGCTTTGTCACTGCACAGGAAAGAAGTTCTTCCTCATGTTCAGGTGGAACTTCCTGGGCATCAGTTTGTGCTTTTGCCTCTTGTCCCATTGCTGCCCCCCCCAGCAGAGCCTGGTCTATCCTCTGTCCACTCCATGCAGACACTGACAGTCATAGATGGGGGTCCCTTCCTAGTGTCTCCTCTCGAGGCTGAACAGCCCCAGCTCCCTCAGCCTTTCCTCATCACAGAGATGCTCCAGTCCCTTCATCAACTCTGTACCCTCTGTTGGACCCACTCCAGGAGCTCCATGTCTCTACTGAGGAGCCCAGAACTGGACACAGCTTTCCAGATGTGGCCTCCATTGAAGCCTGCAGGAGCTTTTGATGGAAGCTCTCTAGGTGTTTAAAAGAAAAAAAGGAGGGAACAAACCCCCAAACCCTGAGCAACACCCTCCAGACCTTCCTCCTGACCCCTCCCAACCTCCAATCCCCTCTGTAGGACCCCTTGTTCTAGTTTATAGATGAGATTCCCAGGACAAGAGGAATGGTTGCACCTTGTGCTGAAGCAAATGCTGAAGGTGGCTGGAGGCGTGAACTGCTCTTCTGAGGCTTTGCTGCTGATGATTTGGCTTCCTCCTGACTCCACACCTGGTCTGTGGGTGTTCTCCTCTGCCAAATGTCACTGTGGAGCTGCCGCCTCGGGTGTGCAGACACATCCCTCTAGATGGTGCTAAGATAAAGAGTAAAGATGGGTGGTGAGAGGCCTGGGAGGAGGGATGTCCTGGTGTGCATGGCTTCTGCACTTCGGGCACTTCCTGAGGTCTCCCGGGTGAGGAGAACATCTCCCTCTCCTCTTGCTCCCAGGAAGGTGCCCATGAGCTCATCCAGGTGCTCTCCTGTGGAGCTCATCGTGTGCGTTGGCAGCAAACACATCCCAGACCCTTCCTCCATTTCCTGTTTCCCTTGATGCTGTGTGAGACTCCACAAATGCATCGTGATTTTCATCCCTGCATCTTCTCCCATCCATGCACAAGATCAGACCAGTCGATTTTTAATGGCAAAAATCCATCTTGGCTGTTTTTTCCACTTCAACCAGTTTTACTGAGCGGCACAACTAACACTCATCAGCTGAGTCCTCTCCTATCTCATGCCTCATTAACCAGAATCTCAACCAAATTCAAGTATAGATAATGTGTGATTTATTGATGTGGGCAATCAAAAGGGAATTCAGCCTGGCTGCCAGAGATTGTTGAGGATTAGTGGGAAGGGAAGTCTTTCAGATCCACAGCTGAACAGATTTTACTGTGGAGTCCCAGATGGGCAGTAAATGAGCTGTTGAAAGAGAGACGTTGTTAGAAGAGACTTTTAAAAAAGAAGAGCCACATTATGGTCTGGGGTTTTTTTCCACTGAGTATAAACAGGGGGAAGAACAACTCTGTGAACCTCAATAGCATTGATGAAGTGCTGCTGGGAGAGGAGAACTGAGCTCTTCTCCGGTGCCTTCTGAAGAGGATGTTCCTACACACTGAAGGTTCCAGGGCACAACCAGGCAGCTCCCTGGCACAGACAGGTCGAGCTCCACCCAGGTGTGTGACCACAGAGCAACCTGCCAGGTAGGTTTTGGTGTTGGTCCTGTTTCTGTGCACTCGGCTCTGGCACCTTCCCCCACCTCGTCACCACTTTCCTTGGTCACTGAGAGAGGCTGTTAAGTGTTTTAATTACTCCCCAGTCTAGATTTGTTGGCCTGAGTGTTGTATGTGGTTTCTGCAGATACAGTGGAGAAGGCCTGATTTTGCCAAGTTTTCTTTCCAAGAATGGCTCAGCTCCATTCGTGATGAGCCCATAAACTGGATTAAGAGCTCAGGGACAGATTTTCCAGTATTTGAAACCCATAATCTGGGCTGGGCTTTCAGAACAGCTCAGTGCCCTTGTAAGCACCAAATTATGGTCCTAAGTGCTCAGCACTTTGTGGTTTGTATCAGGCTGCTCAAGGCCATGTTTTCTGTGAAGCAGCAGCACCCAGTGCTCCAGGAGTTTGGGACTAGCAGGGCAGTTTTCACAGTGCTGACAGGAGAACTGAGCCTTTCTGACAATGAGACTCCCCAGCCTCTTGATTCTCCTTCTCAAGAAGTGCAAACAGCTCTAAAAAATTAGTCATCATATTAGTCCATGAGCTGCAGACAACCTGCCATCCCTTCAGACTATGATATTGCAATGACAGAACATCACCCGAAGACAATGAGGGTCCAACTGATGCCATTTCAGAGCATCTCTGCTGTAGCCCCCTCTGTGACCTGTGGGTTCCGCACACAGACCTAAATTAAACCAGGGCTGTTCCAAGGAGTGGTGTGGCCACAGCTGAACCACAGACTGGTTTGGGTTAGAAGGGACCTTAAAGACCATATTCTTCCACCCTCTTGCCATGGGCAGGGACACCTTCCACTATCCCAGGTTGCTCCAAGCCCCGTCCAACCTGGCCTTGGACATTTCCAGGGATGGGGCAGCCACAGCTTCTCTGGGCAACCTGTGCCAGGGCCTGCCCACCCTCACAGGGAGGAGTTTCTCCCAAATATCCCATCTAACCCTTAGAAGCAATCTCCTTTTTATCCTGCCCCTCTGTACCCTTGTCCAAAGCCCCTCTCCAGCTCTCTTGGAGCCCCTTTAGGTAAATGCCCACAATTTTCCCAGGTGTGTTGATGGATTTTACCCTCAGCCCTTTGCCAGTACTTCACCTTGTGCCGTGGTGGCACCATTTGAACACCAGCTTGCTCAGGAGGAAATCAGCTGGGGGAGATGGGTGTAGTGACCAGGCCCAGTTCAGAGGAAAGGACAGGTGACATTTATCACCCAGGGGGTCACTGCAAAGCAGCTCAGCATCCCAAAGCTGCTCTGGAGCAGCTCAGAGGGCTTCTGTAAACACGGGGCTGCTGCTGTTTACTTGTGTGCCGGAAACAACCATGGGGAAACCAATACCCTGTGCTGGAAAAATCTCCCTGGCGTCAGGAGGAGTCAGGGCATAAACAAAGTGTCAGCAAGGCCACACAGGGCTTCCTGCAGAGCTCTGGGGTGGAGGGGGCTCAGAATCACAGAATGTGCTGAGTTGGGACCCACCAGGATTACTGAGCCCTGCAAAGGACCATCCCCAAGTCACACCACGTCTCAGTGCCCAGGGAACTCTTGTGTTGGTAGTTATGGATGACAAGACATGGGAAGGGGGTTCTGGAGCCAAAGCTGGCATCATGTTTTTCCAGACACACTGTTCTTGGCATGGGTGGTGGGGAATTTCTGTTGATTCAATCATTCCTCAGCTGATTGTGGCTCTTGTCATCTTGGTGACTTTTTGCTGTGGTGCTGGTGCTCAGTTCTGCTGCTGGGCCTGTGCCACCATCCCAGCCCATCTCTTGCTCTCCAGCCTGGATCCAGTCATGGCGAATGGCACATTTCTGAGTAATTGGTCCTGATGTTCACAAATCTGAGGAGAGATGAAGGTGACTGCAAGCCTGTCATGGCAAAATGCTCCAAAATCGTTTCCCTGTGCTTTTGACAAGGTGACATCCCTGCTGGAAGGAAGAAGGAGACACCAACATAACTTGGAAAGACGTAACCATGGCATGGAAAGTGCCCAGCCCAGGGAGTGTGTCAGGAGGATTGAGGAGTGAGCCAGCAGATTGGTTTGTCCCCCTTGGAGCTCTGACAGGTGTTGGCAGCAATGCCATCCCACCTTGGCACATCCCCAGAGCCTCTGAGCAGAGACTGGCAAGGCAGGAGATCCCTCGGGGTGTGTTCCATTGCCTGCTGGTTGGTAACCATCCCAATGGCACGGGAGCCATCACCTGGCCTGGCTGTGCTTGTCATTCCTGGCATGGCACTCCTGCAATTACTGGCACCCTCTGGAGGAGCAGTGATTGGAGATGATGATTTGCCCACAAAGCACAGGATAGAGATCACAGTCCCCTGAAGCTTCTCTGGAGGCACATAAATAAGTGAATTAGCAACTCAGAGTGTGTCTTCTTCAGCAGCTTGATGCCATGTGGGGCAGCCTTGAAGACCAGACAAAACAGGCACAAAACAGTGCTCAAAGCCCTGCTGATTTTAGATAAATACATTGGCTTTTTCCTTATCCACACAGCCAGATCCCTGTCAGGAAGGCTGTTATGTGACCCAGTTTGCTCTTGAGAGCAAATTTGGTTGTCTCCTGCCATTGCAGTGTCCTCAGAGGGCTCATGTACAGGCTCTTCAGCCCTTTAATGTTCCAGGCCATCCCTGCTCTGCTTCCCTCTGCCTTTCTGGTGACCAGTTTGTCTCTGCCCTTCCTCTGGCCCCGAGGTCACCACTCTCTGCAAGATTTTGAGGTGGCTGTGACCACTCCAGAGTCTTTCACCCATTAAGTACCTGAGTATTCAATATTAAAAAATACTTGGTGCTTTTAAAAACACACACACATATATAGTATATATGTATACAGACTTTGGTATATTCTGCCTCATGGCTGGACAGCTGGGGAGAACTAAGCATGTTTTTTACCTCTGAAGACTGAAACAAGAAAGGTATCTAATACTGTAGCTTTCCCCATGGCTCTCCGTGTTTCCTTTTCTCAGTTTCAATTCATTCAGAAAACCCTTTTTTTTGGTGCCTCTCTTAATTCTTTCTATCTATATCTCAGTTTGCACCTCAATATTTGAGTTTATCCCCAAATCCTGGTGCTTCTCCCAGATGCTATTTGCCTTTATGTTCCCTATTCCTCACAGTATTTATCATACTCATTTTCTGAAAAGATCCTTTTGCAACTGTTCTGGTTCTTTATAACACTTTCTATTTTTCCGAATGGGAGGATTTGCTGTTGTGCTTTTATTTTCTTTTATGAGCTGCTCACTCTTCTGATTCTCTCTCCTTACTTTCTGGTTTCAGGTTCTCAGTCACTTCAGGCTATGAATGAAAACTAAAACTGACTGTTCACATGATCTGAGGCAATTTGGAAGCCCAAAGTTGCCTTCTTTCTAAAAGCTGTTGTTGTGTTTTTCACTCAGCATGGGCATCAGTGCAACCACACCAGCACAAACCAGTCCCCAGGCTGGATTTAGTGGCATGTGGGAGAGTGAGGGAGCTGTTTGTCCATTCCTCCATCCCTGGCTGGGCTGGAGCATGATGTGGCACAGTGGGATGCAGATGCTTTTCCTCCCTCCCTGCAGCCATCCAGGTTCAGGCTGAAAGAGGGGAAATTCAGGTTGGACACATGGAAGGAATTCCTCCCTGTGAGGGTGGGCAGGCCCTGGCACAGGTGCCCAGAGAAGCTGTGGCTGCCCCATCCCTGGGAGTGCCCAAGGCCAGGTTGGACAGGGCTTGGAGCAACCTTGGCTGGTGCAAGATGTCCCTGCCCATGGCAGGGGGTGGAATGGGATGATTTTTAAGGTGTCTTCCAATGTAAATCACTCTGATTTTATGATTCCATGTTCACCTTTTCCCAGGAATGAGAACTCCTGACTTCAAGGGATGAACTATTTTTGGCTGAAGCCAAAAGTGTTGTCAGGATCCTTAAACATTCAAGCAGAAAGTATTTATCCTTGGGTATTAGCACTGCTTTTGCAACGGATCTTGTGTGATGCAGTTTTTTATTAGGATGGTTTTTTTATTAGGAGGCTCAGAGGTGACCTCAGCACTGTCTGGAACTGCCTGAAGGGAAGTTGTGGCCAGGTGGGGGTTGGTCTCTTCTCCCAGGCACTCAGCAATAGGACAAGGGGGCATGGGGGGCTCAAGCTCTGCCAGGGGAAATTGAAGTTGGAGATGAGAAAAAACTTCTTTGCAGAGAGAGTGCTGAGGGATTGGAATGGGCTGCCCAGAGAGGGGGTGGATTCCCCATCCCTGGAGGTTTTTCAGGTGAGCTTGGCCGTGGCACTGAGTGCCATGATCTGGTGACGGGACTGGAGTTGGACCAAGGGTTGGACATCATGATCTTGGAGGCCTTTTCCAACCCAATCCATTCTATGATTCTGTGATTCTAAGGAATCACATCAGCAGAGGATGAAATATTCTCACTTTGGGGTTTTTTTTTATGACCCCAGACTAATGTCTAATGATAAACCACACACAGCAGAACTGCCAGGAATAAAACAACCCAGAGCAGCAGGATGAAAAGGGAAGTGTCTCTCCTGACAGCAACTGTGCCTTGTCCTGTGGTTGGACCACAATTCTATGAATTTTTCAGACTGAAACAATGAGAAAGCTGCACCCAGAGCCACCTGTGAGAGCAGGAAGGACTGGTTGCCTTCTTCCTTTGAACATTTGAAGCTTTGAACATTTAACATCCATGGTCATGTTATCTGGTGGTTGGGGCCCAGGTGGGACAGGAGATGAGGATCCCCTGGGCTGCAAATAGGAAATGCCAGGGCATTCTTGCCAAGGCTAGAAATTCCCTCTGGGCTAGGCTTTCCCGTTCAAATAGCCAGTTATTATTTACATGAAAAGGTATCGAATTCCTCCTTCTCACATCAATGAAGTCATTGTTTTGGGTATTAGTCAGGTTTGGGAACATGGTTAGTCAGGGACTGGGGAAAGTTGAAGTGCTGGAATGGAGTGAGCTGTGCCTTGCTGAGCCTGGCACAAGGAACCACAGGGACAGCAGTGCCAAAGGAGCTCTTAGGGGCAGGATAGACCATGTTTGTGCTTGGCTCTTGGCTCAGTTTCTGCTTTTAACTGAGGAAAAAAAAATGCCTTTCTCTTCCTCTTAACCAGGAATATTGCCCTGTGTGTACCCTGTGCTGGGCATAGCACCAGGATCGATGTGTCAGCTCCAGGGTGTGCTTTACTTAAAACTCTTTCTCATGGTGGGAGAATGCTAGAAAGCCTCAAAAATCATTTCTTGAAGGAGAAAATAGCTCCCTGGAATTCATCCTTCTGGGGAATTTCCCACTAGGTGAAGTTTAGGTGAAAAACTGAGGGAGAAGTTGTAGCACTGAGGTCTTTGGTGGATTCTGCTCAGATTTTGTCCAGTGCCTTGAAAGGGGATGGAGGAAAAGCTTGGCCCTTGACCAAGGTACTGACTTGCACCCCTGTTAGTGACAGAAATAAATGTGATTGACTTCAATAGAACTCCCATCAGCTTGCAACCACTGATGCTGTGGTCTGGCAGCTTTGGGAGCAAATTAAATCAGAAGGGTTGCTGCTAACTTAGGCAGGGCTGAGGTTTTTAGGGCAGCCCAGGGATTTAGCTGTTAATATTAATGGAACATTTATAGAGAAATTTCTCTGGGCTGCTTTACAAATAAGCCCAGGGTGGCTGCAGGCCAGGCTGGTGGCTGCACACACCTAATGGAACTTTTACTCATGCTGGTTTTAAGTCTCTGGCATCAGCTGCCCTGAGTTTAATATGGTTAGCCTGGATTTACAGCATTGTATGTGAGGCTGAAATCAAGTTTTCTGTGCCTATTAGAGGGTGAAATTAATGTCTTTGCACCAAGCCCAGGCAGCCAAAGCTTGTGCAACACTGAAATCTCAGAGTGGGATTCCACAACCACCTTCCAGATTTCCAGTGGGACTCAGGTCGTGGGTTGTGAAGCTCTGAAAATCCCAAACAAGGGCCTGGCCAACCCCTCCAAGGCAAACTGCTTTCATTAGCCTTAGGACAGGCAGGTTAAGTTGATTAAACCACTCTCTAAATTAATTTGGCTCCCCATTAGTTTGGCAGTAGGAGGGCCCATAGGGGGTTGGAAGGAGATGATATTTAAGGTCCCTTCCAACACAAACCATCCTTTTATTCTTTGAGCAAAGCAATGGGGCAGAAGCTGCTCCCACCCTGGTGCATGTTGAGTATGTGGCACGCCAGAGGGGTCCTGGGGAGCAGGGCCACCCTCAGCCCCACAGTTCCCATCACAGGCTGCCTGCAGGAAAGCTGCTTCCAGTCAGATTTTCTGCCTGACTGGAATTGGGAAATGCTGAAAATGTACTCCAAAAGTCACAAGACAAAAGCTTTGCAGGGATTTCAGGTAGGTCCCAGATAAGCAGCAATGGTGTCCAGAGAAGTTGTAGACTCCCCATCCCTGGAAGTGTTCAAAGCCAGGTTGGGTGGGGCTTGGAGCAACCTGGGAGAGAGGAAGGTGTCCCTGCCCATGGCAGGGGATTGGAATGAAATGAGCTTGAAGATCCCTCTCAACCCAAACCATCCTGTGATTCTATGATGTGTGACCATGGAGGTGGAACCTGCTGCTCCCCTACTCTGTGCAGTCACTGACCCCTGGGCAGGTGCTGCACATGGAGGGCATGGTGGGTCTGGCCAGAGGGATGGTTGAAATGGCTCGTGATGTTTGTCTTGGCTGAAGGTTTGTGGTGTGAGCTCAACCCCAAGGCCTGAGAAAGCAAGACCTCTTGTTGCTATGTGAGAAAAGCTGGGCTGAGCAAGAGTCATGCTCTGTTTACCTGAGCCAGGGCAGGAAACTGGGATTAAGTGAGATCTCCAGACTTGCATCCGGTCACGAGTACAGGGATCACAAAGCTGCTGCTGCTGTGGCTCAGGGGGAGCAGCTGCTGAGTCAGAGCTGCTGCTGTTTGGGCCAGCCCAGTCTGCTCTCTATGTGCATGGCAGGAACTGTCCCTTTGGAGGCACCAGACGGTGCCTGTCCTGCCTCTGCAGCGACTTCTGGGCTGGGCTGAGGGAGCCAGGACTTTCTGCTTGATCCTGAAATCTATCCCAGTGTCCCTGAGTAAGGTGTTGCTAGGAAAAATGGGTTAACTAGTGAGGAGGAATGAGCAGAAATCAAGTGGAGATTCCTACACTGGATTCTGTCTCCATATCCAGCAAACAGTCAAATAGACACAGTCCAAATGTCACCACCAGAGTTAATTGTGGCAAGATGAGTGAAAATGCTTCAATCTGTGTGTGAGATGGACCTGTGCTGTCCTGCTCAGGGCTGGGCTGCCCTTGCTCTGTCCCAGCCCTGTTTTACCATCACAGGATAACTCCCGCACCTTCAGGCACTTTCCCATCCAGTCTCTCCTCTTTCATTGCCATACCAAAGAGAATTTCTCCAGAAGAAATTGGAGCGAGGGAATCCAGGGATAGGATGCTCAGAGATCACTCCCGTAAGGGGCAGATGATGTTTCCTGGGGTCAAGAAGTGCCTCAAGGTCTCTGCCCAGGGCATGGTCTGGTGATGCACCAGTGGATGCAGGACCTGCTCTGCAGGGAAACTGGGGCCATCCTGCCATCCCTGCCCAGCCCTTCCCCATGGGGCAGGCAGAGCCTGCAGAGCCAACCCTCTTGGTCAACCCTCTGCCCTCCCCTTCCCCAGGGGACAAGCCAGATCTAGAGGATGTGCCAAATCCTGTGGGAGCTTTCCCAAAGAGGCACAGCAGTGGGGTGGCCAGGACAGGGCAGGAGGTACCAGCTCTGCTCCTGGCTCTGCTCTTACACAAGCACCTTCTTGTTCCATCTCCTGACCAGCCAAGGTGTTTTTCTGGGCAGGGACCACATTTGGTGCTGTTGGGGCAAAGCAGCCCTGGGAGAGGGGCTGGAGGAAGGTGATGGGATAAATCCCAGAGCATGTTGTCAGCTCTCTCAGCTCACTGCAGGGCACGTGGCACTTCCCCTGTGGGGGGAACCCAAGCACTGGGCTCTGGGGGGCCCTGGGGGGCTGGTGCTCCTCCCTGCACAGCCCTTTGCATGCCCTGGGTGCTTGCCAGACACAAGGAGGAGGGCAGGATTCATATGGGAGAGGCAAAGAGGGCTCATCTGGGAGTTAAATGGCTGAGGTGGCTTGGGCTGTTATAGGTTTTGACAAAAGAGAGGTCTCAAGAATAATTCATTTCATTTTTTTTAAACTTACTAGTACAGATGCATTGAGTCCAGGAAAATGTTATTTCCTCCTCAGTATAAATCTAAATAAAAAAATTCCCTAAAAAGGCAATTAATCATCTCTCACCTGATTGGATTATCTCTCACTTTTGGATTATTAAAAATACACCTATTAAGAATTATTGTCCCATCTGCTGGCACTGTATGTTCAAACCTATTACTGTAAGTTGTTCATAGAAATAACCCCAAGCAGCTCATATTTCCCCTTGGCCACCTTACACTGCTGTTCTTATTCTTTTGTAAGAACCTCCCCACTCAAAAAAAAAATTGAGAAATGGGATAAAAAAATGACAAAGCACCAAGGAGATTCAATGTTGCTCTGATGAATTTTGCCAGCACTGTATTTTCCTGTAGAATGGTTTAGAATTCATTTCCTCTGATAGGCTGGTAGATAGAGGGGGGTTATAAATTAGCATTCATCCATATTTCTCTTGGTAAAAGCTCTGTCCCTAATCCATCCCAGCAGCTCTGAGGTGTCACATCCACTGGCAGTAGAGCATTAGGTCCTAGATAGCTTTGCAAATCTGGATTACAAGTGACTGTGGTGAGAAGCTGCTGGAACATGCTTGGGAGGCAGAGAAAACCTGGCTGTGGCTTCCCTTGAAGCTGCTGGTGGTGGGGAGAGCAGAGTCCTGGGTTCTACAGAGGTTGGGATGATCTGGCCTTCATCCAGGCATTATCCCAGGCTTACTCTGGGACAGGGAGCCATTCCAAAACCCTGCCTGGGTTTTAGGGCTCTGTATCCCCCCACAAAGTATGTAAGGCAGTGCCTGCCCTTTTTAACTCTGTGTAGCCCCTTTGCCAAAAGCTGACTGGGCTGGGCTGGGAGATGCCAGCTCCAAGAAGGATCAGGAGGAGGCTGGTCCTTGGGAAGCTCAAATAATTTGTCCAGAAGGAGGAAAACCAAGCAATGGACACTGTGTACCTTGTGCAATGAGCAGAGCTCCTTCCAAGCCCCAGACCTCTGAAACCTGGAGGAGGTAACCCAGGAGCACCTGACTGCTGGTGGATACAAACCCACTCAAAAGCCCCTGTCTGGGGCAAGGGCAGCTCTGGGAAAGGACCAAGGAAGGCTGGTACAGATGTGTTGGCAGCTGCTGGTGGGAGGAGTGGGATGTGGGAGTTTGCTGGGATATGCTCCAGCAAACAGCTGCTTTGGAGGATGGTGCTGGGTGAGTGTGTCCCTGGGGAGGCTTGGCCTCAGTTTCCAGCTGGCAGCATCCTTGTTTACTCTGGTTTGGGAAGGGGAAACAAATCCTGGAAGCAGCCAGGCTGGTGGGAATAGCCAGGCCTTTTGGGAAGCTGAGGAAATGTGGTGATTCTCTGGTAGCCATTGTCTCCAACACATATATATATATAGATATAGATATATGTATGTATGTATTATATAATGTATGTCATGAGGAAAGGTTGGGAGAGCTGGGGGGGCTCAGCCTGGATGAGAGAAGGCTCTGGGGAGACCTCAGAGCCCCTCCCAGTGCCTAAAGGGGCTCCAAGAGAGCTGGAGAGGGACTTGGGACAAGGACCTGGAGGGACAGGGCAGGGTGCAATGGTTTCCCACTGCCAGAGGGCAGGGATAGATGGGATATTGGAAAGGAATCATTCCCTGTGAGGGCGGGCAGGCCCTGGCACAGGTTGGGCAGAGAAGCTGTGGCTGCCCCATTCCTGGAAGTGTCCAAGGCCAGGTTGGGCAGGGTTTGGAGCAGCCTGGGCTAGTGGAAGGTGTCCCTGCCCATGGCAGAGGGCGGAATAAGATGATCTTTGAGGTCTCTTCCAACTTAAACCATTCCATCATTCTAGGGTTATATTTACATGTAATTATAAATTATATTTTATATGGTATCTAAAATATTATATATTTTCTTCCCTATGCTTGGCACTTGCTTTTGGGCTTTATTTTCTCCTATTGTCCCTTTCTCTGTGTATCTCTGGCCAGGGAAGGCACTGTGTTTTAGCATCCAGAGGTGCCCATCCCTTCCTGATGGGATACTGGGAACCAAAGAACCTTTCAGAAACTTCTCTTCCCAAAGAGAATGCGGGGGATGAATTTCCAAAACACTTTTTGTCCTGTGTAAGACATTGTTCCTTATAAACAGGTGACCTCATCCTAATGTTGCTCATGGTGAGCAGAGCCAAGGGGCAGAGCAGGTCACATTCACTGTGATGTTCATGTCCTTCCTCCCTTGTCCAGGTGCCAAGACTGAGGGCTGCAGGCAGAGAGCTGGGTCCAGGCTTGGCTTTGCAGCCTGCTGGATTAATTTCTATTTATATCCCAGGGCCAGCACTGGGCTAGCATGAAAATGTAGCTGCTTTGAATAAAAGCAGAGCCTTAAAAATAGCCTGGGTTCCTGGATCTGAGCTCACTGCTCTGGACTGGCTCTTTCAAGAGCTTTATGTTCTCATCTAAGCACCTTACTGTTCAAACCTTTCCACTTGGCAGTCTGGGAAATGAGATTTATTTATTGCATTGAAAAGCAAACAAGATGGGTTTTGTACAGCTTTGTGCTTCAGTGGGAATTCCCAGTTTAACCATGGAGCCAAGGGAGAGGGATGGAGGCAAAACAAGTGCTGTGGGAGTAGTGGCGTAGAAAGGGATCTGGGGATTCTGGTTCATGGCCAGTTGGGCAAGAGTCAGCAGTGCCCTGGCAGCCAGGAGAGCCAGTCCTGTCCTAGGAGGCACCAGGAACAGCATCATCAGCTGGTCAGAGGGAGGGATTGTCCTGCTCTTCTCTGCTCTGTGCTGGGGAGGCCTCACCCCAAGTCCTGGGTGCACTTTTGGGGACCACAACATAAGAAGGATCTGAAGTTGTTAGAGAGCATCCAAAGGAGGCCACAGAGATGATGAAGGGACTGGAGGGGCCCTATGAGGAGAGGATGAGGGCACTTGGCTTGTTCAGCTGGAGAAGAGGAGACTGAGGTCAGACCTCACCTGGGGCTACAGCTCCCCCTGAGGGGCAGCTCCAATCTCTGCTCTGTGTGACAGTGACAGGACACAGAGAATGGCTGGAGTTGTGCCAGGGCAGGGTTAGGTTGGACCTCATGGAAAGTTTCTTCCCCCAGAGGGTAGTGGGCTCCCCAGGGCAGTGGATGGGGCTCTGAGCAACCTGGTCTAATGGAAGATGCCCCTGCCATGGCTGGGGGTTAGAAGGAGATGAACTTTCAGGTCCCTTCCAACACTATAAAAAAAACTATAAGTGCAAAAGGAGGATGTGCAGTTCCTGCTTTTTGTTACTTACAGCTGCTGGAACAGACTCCAAGCAAGAAGAGCTTTTTGCCTGAAGGCACTGCCACATCTCCAGGTGTTTTGGGAACATCCAGTGCCCCTGATGGGCACCCTGGGCCTGCCCTGCTGGGCACTGAGGTGCCATATCTCCCATGAGCTGGTTTGGCAGTGCTGACTCACGTTAAAAGCTCAGCCTGCCTCCTCCTCGGGGCTGTTTGCCCACAAGTCAATCCACTGCAGCGCGTCCCCCTGCACTGTTAACGGGGTCTGCCCTTTGGGCTGATCACCTTCCCATTCCCACTGAGCTCTTGGCACTTACTGGGAATTCAAAAGCAGGACCACAGGCCTTCCTGGGGTGCAGGGCAGAGCCAGGGGTGAGTTGGGTGTTCTGCAACCTCACCCACCTGATGGTGATGGTGGTGAGAACACCTGTGAGCCATTGCACGCTGGGCTGGGTGAGTGCTCAGTGCCCTGTCAGCAACGAGAGGTCCTGCCCCAAGAGGACTCATCCCACGTGAATCACCCAAATGAGAAAAGCTCATCATCTCCTCCTCACAGCTGAGAGCAGAGCGAGGGGATCAAGAGCCAGATGTGGTTTGTGCTTGCAGAGGAAGCTGGTGATGAAAGCAGGAGCTCAGGCCTGGCCCACAGGGAGGAGTGTTTCAGACCACCTCTGCTTTGCAGCAGCAGCTTTCCTGGGAGCAAACAAGTGGTTTCTGGGTGTTAAAGTGGTTCCCAAATGATTTGGGGATGGGGAAAAGGCCCAAAAAGGAAGGGCAGACAGGAGGTGTCTCAAAACTTACAGGAGAAGCAGGACAATAAAGACAAATGGATGAATAAAAATTCATGGGTGGAATTATCCTGTATTTACACCAGCTAAGAGTTAAAATCAGGGCTGAGAACTCTACCCAAGTTCATGCTGGATGAACACTCTTGCATATCAGCATGTTAGCCAAGTCACATTCAAACCTCTAGCTAATTATACTAACAGGAGAGTTATTTATGAACACGATTAGCATAATTGATCTGCTGATGAATAGAGTTGCCACTGTCAGGTAACAAAGCCCACAGATGTGATTTGTATCTTGCAGCTGAGGTTACTAATTGTTTGTGTATCAACCTTTCAGGTGTCTCCTGTGCAAACATTCAGACACCTCTGGCTCACGTTAATGTAGGTGGGTAATTAGAGAACCTGAGCCAGCACTCACAGCCAAACCAAAAAATCTATCACCTCTCTTGGGGTGGTTCCAAATCTCAGCAAAATTAGGAAAATCTTGTGGGTGATGAGGTAAACTGGCAAGATTATCCTGATCAGCCTTTTCTGCTGGCAAAACTCTCTTCCTGTGTGTAAGAGAAGGAAGAGGGCACAGGTTTCTGTGGCTGTGTGGGCTTTGAGGAGGCAGATTTGGTGCAAGTCCCTCCCTGGGCTACAAGAGATGCTTGAGAAAAGTGAAGAGTCAAGGAGATTTGACCTGTTTGATGTGAGCTGGTGGGATGGGATGTGTTATTAATGCCAGATGGGGATGACTTGGACTAGGGATGGAGCTGAAATACATGTTGGGAAATAGGTGTTTGCCCCCACAAGGGGCTGAGCTGCCCTCCCTACCCAAGTGTGGGACAGGAGCCTCCTCCAGGCATCTCTGTGTAGGCAAGGGAGTAGAGAGGGGTCTTCAGGGCATGTGATCCCCCAGAGATGCTGCTGTGGGAGCCAGGATGTCTCTGTTGGGCTCAGCACTGAAATCAGACAACTCCTTTAAGAATCAAAAGTGGAGTGAGAGGAGGATTGAGGGCTGCAGGACTCTCACTGCAGAGCTGTCTCAAGGGCAGTATAAATTAATTAAGGATTTGTGCATCATGTTGCCAAGAGGTTCCCATGAATCACCTGAGGGGACACAACTGTTTGGACACACCTGCAAAAATGCTTTGCAGCTTTTTTGAAACCCTTCCAGCAGGTGGGTCAGTCATGGCACAGCAGTGAAAGAACCCAAGGAGAAGTTCAGGCCTGATGGTTTTGAAGGAATAAGAATCATTTAATGAAGCCATTCAGGTTGGTTGATTGGAAACCATCACTCACCTTCCTGGAACAAAGCTGGAAGCTGAATGGTGGCCTTGGGGAAAGGAGATGTCAGGAGAAGAGGAAGGGCCAGCAGGGAATGTGCCAGAGTAAGGGACAGCACTGGGGCTGCCATGGAGAGGGAGCTCAGTGCCAACTTCTTTGTCCCTGTCAAGCAGGGGAAGCTCTGGGGCTCACAGTGGTATGAGAGCAACATCCCTGTCAAAACCCAGTTGTGCCCAACAGCTGGGAGCTCACTGCAGGCTGTGGCAGGGAACCCTTTCCACAGTGTCCTGGTGGGTCCCAGGTGAGATCCATGGAGTGGTTTTGGGTCAATGCCAAGGATGGGCTTGGTGGGATATCTGGTAAAAGGCTCATTTCTGCTCTTTGAGCCCAGTCCCCAGCCCCCAAATCCTTCCTTTCCATCTCCATACCAGAGAGACTCTCACTTCACAGAGGAGCAGAAGAGATGAATTAGCAATTATTGCAAGGCCTGTAGGTATTTCTCTGATCAGGTGGACAATTTTGGGCAAAGAACAAAAAGAGTTGTTAAGGACAGGAAGAAAATAAAGCACATTTAAAACTCCCTCCCCATCTGAGCCAACATAGACCAGGATACACAAAACTGTCCATCTTGGGTTAAGCCCCTCTGTCCCCAAGTGACTGAAGAGCCCTTTGTGCAGGGAGCAGCACAATGGTGATGAAGATACTGATGGGGATGAAGATATGATGAAGATGCAGCAGGCCCTGACCCAGAGGTGCCTTCAGTGCCTCAATGCAGGGAGAATGAGAAAGCAAAGAAACCAGAAGGGTGAGTAACTGGCCCAGAGGATGCAGCTTGAGTCAGCAGTCAGTCATTTCAGGATTCAGAGTGTGAAAAAGCCCTTCCTGGTGTGGTTGTGGTGAAGGTCACAACGGCTCCGTGTGCTGGGAAGAGGTCCCAACCTCAGCACAACGACCACACCGTGTTTGTTGAGCCTCCCTCCCACCCAGGATTTTATTTCCTGGTTGAATCTCATCTTCTGTTCTCTGTGAACTTGTTCTCTGTGAGTTTGTGACCCGAAGAGCTGGAGAAGGGCTGGGGGGGTGGAGACTTTTGTCGGCACCACAAAGCTACAAATGATGGTTTAAATCATTATTTGCTTTTCTTCAGCCAAAAACATGTTTATATGTGTATATCTGACTGGATGGAAAGATGGGGCGGGATTTTCTTTTTGTTGTTGTTGTTGCTTAATGTTTCCATGCATTTTCTGAAGTGATTGAACAAGCACTGCTGAGGTCACTTGTGGTAACTGACTAAGAGGAGTCAGGGTCAGAAACTCTGCCAAGGTCCCAACCCTCTTGTTTTGGACGCATAAATTAAGTGCCCTTGATTTTTTTTTAATTTGTTTGTTTGTGGGTTGTTTTTTTTTTTAACTTCCTGGCTCAGAACTGAGCAAAAGTTGGAGAAATTTCAGGCTCTGCCTCTCATTATAACTTTATCCACTGTTTTCTTTAGCAGTGACCTCCTGTCCCAGGAGAATGCACAGCTCCATGTTCTCCCTGTCACAGACACCACAAGATATTGGAGAATCTATTTGGTTCATCTGAGGTGTGAAATACAATTACTGTTGCTAGGCATCACAAGGGTTTAAAGTTATCAGTTCTCACCAAATCTCGGCAGTGGGAACTGAGTCTTATCTCCTCCAAACGTGGTGACAACAAACCCAGGGAGAGACTCGTTCCCGTTCAGCTGAAGGAATTTGCTTGTCACTTGATTGCCTCAGTTCTTACTCTCCTGTCAAACAGTGCAGAGCAATAACCTCTTAGTGAAATGCTCATTAGAGAGTGAAAATCCAATCCTGTTTGGGCACATCCCTCTTGTTTGGTCTAAACTTACAGCAGGAAGCCCACACCCAAAATAGGCTCCGGGCTAAGCTCAAGTTGGTGGGACTGCTCTTCTTTCTGAGCTTGACTCTGGGACCAGCCTAACCAGTAAGCCTCTTGGCTGAAGCTCTGAGCTCCAATACTGGAATATTGATGGTTTCACCTTATTTTAGAAGCAGAAGGAAGGCAGGTGCCTGCACTGAGCCAGGTAAGATTTAGTTTGCAGTTATTGAAGGTTTACAGCAACAGGTTCCACTGTGTTAGAAACTGTCAGCGGCTGATTTCTTTTACTGGACCAGACCACATTAGCCACTTGTCCTTGGCCATTGGAAAGACTCAGCACACACCCTCTGGGAACACAGCCAGGTCCATCAGTGATTGCCTGGGCCACCCCCTCAGCTGGCCCTGGGCAGATCCATGCTGATATGAAGCAGCTGGGAAAGGCAGAGCCAAACCCTCCCCACTTGGCTGAACCCATCCCTCAGCTGGCAGGAGGTGGGGACAGACAGCTGGGTTCAGATCAGGCTGGGGTGCTGCCCTGAAGGTACACCTTTCTCCTTTGCAGTGCTCAGAGACATATCTGTGTGAGTGGCCTTGGCTGTGGGGGGTGCTGTGGAGGTCAAATGGTGCTGGGACGTGGCTTCTCCATGGGAGCATTTTCTACTGCACGTGGCAAGAGCACGAGGACTCCAAAAGGTCTGTTTGGAAGTGCCTCTGTGAGGTTTTGTGTTTGAGTGTAGCCCTCTGGCATCCCTTAGATGCACAGATACATCCTTGAAGGATGGGGAGGCAGTGTGGGGGCAGGTAGGAAGCTCACAAGATGCTCCAAAGGAAGAACCATATCCTGGCTCATGGCCATACCCAAACAGTTCCTCAAAGATACTTGACTTGCTGGTTTATAAACCCCACTCTGGGCCCTATTCCCTTCTCTCCTCACACCAGTGACTCAGCTAACTCTCAGCACAACAAAAGCTCTCTTAGGAGGCACTTCAAGTCACTCTGTGGCTTCTGCAGTGTCCCCAGCTGCTGTGTGGGCCAGCCAGCCCTGCCCTGTGTGCTCCTGTTTTGTTCCCAGCAGAGGTCAGGGCTACCAGAGCTGAAGATCTCCTTCCTATCACTTGTGGGATCTGCTGCAGCAGGACAGCCCCGTGCTGAGGGCTTTGCTCCTGCCCTGAGGTATAATGCTGTCATGGGCAGTCAGGTGCAAAAAATACCACTGTGGAGGAACTCATTGCATTGGAATGGAGAAATACCTGGGGAAAAAAGTGTCCACTCAGAGGCCTGGTATCTTGCCTGGTATCCCATGTTCCTAAATCCTGTCACAGAGTGATCAGGAATGTCATGAATAGCACTAACTCTGTCACACCTGCAGTTCTAACCCTCTTGGGGTAGAAGCACAGGCCATCAGGTTGATCAATGTTGCCTCTCGCTCTTGGTGAAACAACAGAGTTTCTTCCCCACACTGCGTTGGATTTCCAGGGGAATTGGATCATCTCCAAGCAAACAAAACCAGAATTAGATGCCAGTTTTGTAGAAGACAATGAAGGGCAAGGCTGTAGGAGGTTCAAACCTCCTTAAGGTTTGCCCAGGCCCTGCCTAAGCCCAAAGTTGAGACCTTACAGGAGCGGGGTTGCTTTGTGTCCTGCCTCAGCAGACACCTTGGGTTTGGTGCTGAGCAGGAGGAGATGAGGTGGGTTTGGGGGCACGAGGTGGGTTTTGGGGACACAGGGGAGCGATCCTGGCCTGGCTGGCTCACCACTGGTTTCCATTTCCCTGTTCTGGCTGTGAGTGGAAGTTGTGCTGCTGACAAACAACATGGTAAAAGCCCATCCTCAGCCCCATTTCGCTCTGCTGAGAGGAGCGTGGTTGCAGCAGAAAAGGGCCCGGCACAAAGTTTTATTTTATTTTTAGCCTGACTGGAAGGAGAAAGCAATAGAAATTTGGTAATTGAGCAATTTCCGGCCCGTTTTGCAAACTCTAGAAGATTCCATTGCTCAGGTAAACACGCAAAGTGCTCAGAGCTTTGCACCTCTTCAGCATTTCCCATCACCTCTGTCGACCTTTAGTCACAGCAAATCGAGATGAAAGGCTGATTGAAGTGGGATTTAAATGACTGGCATGGAAATAACTTATTTCCTCCCCTGCCCCAGGGTCCCTCTATCCCTGGGCTGCAACCCTGGTGGAGGGTGCAGGCCCCAGGGAGTGGCAGCTGTGTAAATGCCAGCCATAGCTACCCATTGTGCTATAAATGCCCATTGTGCTGATGGCATGGGCAAGACAAGGCTGAGCCCTCGCGGTGAGCGTGTGGCTGTGGCCTGACAGTAAAGCTGACACATTGAGAAATCATTCTCCCAGCCACGTCAGAGCCAGGAAACTCTCTCAATTAGAGAAATATCCTTTCCATGACAAGATGCACCCACTGTTCACTCGACTCAGAAATCTCTTAATCCTTTTCCCGGCTTGGCAAATGTCCATGAAGGAAGGTTGGATTTTGGAAGGGAGATGCCCAGAGTGGAATGTCAGCTGAGACGCTGTTTGGAGGCCCAAAAAAGCTGCTTTGGCCTTCTGCTGACTTTGGTGGTTTGCAGCCAGGTCTGGTAGTGACTGGTTTGGGTGTTTTCTGACTGAAGGATCACCCTGTCAGCCACTGCTGCCTCTGCTGGGATGGTCCAGCTGGTACCACATACCAGGATGCAAAGAAAAAAGCCCATCCTAATAAATCTCAAAACTTAAGAAGCTCTCCCTCATTGCTCCCCCTTGCTGGGTGGTCTGTCTCTCTAGAATATATAGAAATACATCTTCTAATTGTCTTCTGAAGGAAATACAACCCTTCAAACCATTGCACCTGATGCCTCACCCTTTGCTGCAGAACAGGAGGAGGAGGGAAGTTTGTCAGTGCCTTCCCTTGAAATGCACTTTTCCACACAGAATAACACAAAGGGAAGGGTTTGGGTCTCCTTTATCAATGTGGAATAATCTTAAACTGCACAAGCTTTACCTGACTTGTCAGAGAGAGGAGCACCAGTTCCCCTGGTGCTGTGCAGGCAGAGTGGATCTTCAGGGCTGGATCTTTGCTTTTGTAATCAACCCTTCAGCATCTTGCCATCTGCTCTGGAGGTGGTTTTTCAGAGGTGTCTACACTTCTCCCTCCAGGGTGGTGCAGGAACAGAGCTGTTTTCCCATGGAGCATCCCATCACCTTCTCACTCCGTTGGGATGAAGGAAGTGGTGGCAGGAGATTGGGCTCAGGAGGTCCCTGCACGGGGGTTTCCTGCTCTGTGGTGAGGACAGGAGTGGATGTGGGACCATCCACAGGGCAGCAGGTGTTGCAGAAGGAGCTCCTAAAGCCACTGCCCAGAAGGTTTAACTGCTCTGATTTCCTTCTCACCCACAAACACGTTGTAAGCGCTGATGCTTTTCACTTTGAAGTGCCTGCCTTTGTCAGCCTGAACAAAACCAAGGTGTGAAGCAGATTTTCTCAGCGTGAGGCTCACCTGAGTCAGCGTTTCAGGTGTTTGATATCCACAGGCTGGACTTTGCACCCCAAATTGTGGCCTCCTGTTGCATTTTTGCTGTTACAAACAGACTGCAAACTCCATTGTTGTGATTGTTCCAGCAGAAAGGGGTTTCTCTCACCAGGGAAAAGGACAGCTGAGCAAATAATGGATTTATTTTTTTAAAATAAAATGATTCTTGTGGTGGGTTTGTGAGAGGTGTCTCTCTGGAAGACAAAGTCAGCACTAGGAGTGTCAAGACTAGAGAGATTCCATTGCTAATAATGATATGGAAGTTTTAATCATCAAGGATTTACTCTCACAGCCTTAGGTGGCTGAGGTTATTCTTGATGCCATTACCTATTGAATTTATATTAGAAATAAATGTGGAATCTAAAGCTGAGTTCCCCAAAGGTCATTCAGGGATGCTTTGCAATGAGTGATTGGCAAGGAGTGCTGGGGGTTTCCTTCCTGTGGCACAGTGCCCTGCACAGGAACAGGCCTGGCCAACAGCTGCCCCTGGGCTGTTTGCAGAGAGTAAAACTGATGTCATTCAGACCTGTTTCACCTGAACACATCCCTCATGTCTGCACACATCTCCTCACCCCTCTGCAGTGTGGATGGGATGGGCTCCTGCAATTTCTGGCATTTGAGGAATGAAAGGAAATATTTCCGGGACTGCTTTGAGCTTCACCTCTTTCATTCCCAGGCATCCCCAACACTCCTTCCTGGAGGAAATCCAAACTGGTTCCTTGCCTATCTCTTCCCAGATGTGCTGGAGATAAAGGATCAGTCTCTGATCTAAGATCACCCTCTGAGCAGGAGGCTGAGCAGATGAGAGGTTGGAGGGTTCCTGTTGCTCCCTTGTCTTGAACAACTGCAGGAGGGCTCGGCAATGGCTCAGGAGAGACATGGAGGGACTTTTGGGATTGGCACGGGGCTGAGCTAAATAACTTCATCCCACAGGAGCCTGGAGAAAGCACCAGGTGCATCAGTGCAATGGCCTGTGGGAAATAAGAGTCCTATGGGGGTATCAATATGAGTCCAGATTAATTAGAGAGAGGATGGGAACTGGAGAGCTTCTCTTTGGTAAGGAAATCTCCTTTCCCCTGGGAACCATCCTGTGGTTGTCCTGCCCATCTAGATGGGGTTTCTCTCAGGAGCTGGTGCTGCCTTCTCATGATGCCCCACTTGACATGTCCCTCCTGCATTTGTTCTCCTTGCTGAGTTCATTAACCAGCCCCACAGGCACCTCTGCAGGTGTAAATGCATCGATATAAACTCTGAATTGTCCCAGACAGCTGCAATTTCCAGCTGCTTCAGCACAGTCAGCTCCCAACACCCTTTTCCAAGCTGGCACACGGCTTGCTTGGCTTTCACTAATTGAGTTGAGGTTTAATTAAATTAATTTCAACTAAAGCAACATCAGGCTGATTAAATTTGAAGGCAGAGCATCCACTCTGGGTGTTGTGAGGACTTCTCAGGTGACATCCAATGTCCCTCATCCAAAGGCTCTGCTCTCATCCCACTCCCTTTGTGGGTGAAACCTCCCGTGGTGCCCAGGCAGGCAGTGATGGAGAGGGAAGTTTTGAAGCGCAGACCTTGCCTGGACAGGTGCCCCTGGGTGTCCAACAGTGCCAGTTCACCCCAGTGACTGCTGAGGTTTCCACTGGTACTACCTCTATGTTAATCTGTGTCCCCATGTGAGCAAAGTGTTGCCATTCTGAGCTTCTCCTTTCTTATTGTTCCTTTGTGGGTTTTGAATTCCAGCAGCACTTCTAAGGGCATTGAAACACCAGCACAAGGGAAAGCCTGAGGATGTTTGTCCTTCCCCGTGTCTTCATCAGGTCTGAAAGGGCTTTTCAAAATTTGTGTTGCCCTTGAGTGCTGCAGCAGCCTTTTCTCTTACTCTGGGAATATGAAAAATGATGGAGAATTAGTGAAACTGCAACATCCTGACGAGGAGACTTCTGTTCAAAGTTGTTTGCATTAGCAGTTATTTCCTTTTCCCTTTTGTTCAGAGCTCAGGACTGCAGTTCCCTCCTGGCTGATGGTAATGGTGCTAATTAGAACTGGACAAGACACTTTTATGAATAACTTATCCACAGAACTTTCAAGTTTAGGTCAAAGAAAACAAGCTGTGAAATTGTGCATTGATTTTCTTTTGAAGCCAGAGTGCTACCTTTCAACGTTTTTCAGTTTGAAATGTTTCAATGGTGCATTTCAGAATGAGGCTCCGATGTTATATTTAGATACTTTTTGATTAAAAAAAAAAGAGAGAGAGAAAAAGTGTAATCTCCATGAGAACATTTAATTGCCATCACCACCTCCCCCTGCCAATTTTCTCTTCTGTGTTTAACAAGAGAAAAAGTTCACAATGGGTTTGACCTTAATTTAACAACAGATGGAAAAAAGAAATTTATTGAGTGGCAAATGCAGCTGTTTTCTAGTGCCACCGTGTAAAGCTGGATCTCTGCAACTCCAAAATAAAGGTGCAAATCTAGAAGTTTGTCAGAGATTTTTATAATTCTGCCTAACCCAGAGGAGCAGGAACAGGAACCATCCTGCCCTGGTAGAGTCCAGGCAGAGCCAGGGGTGTCATGATGCTCCTGCTGCCATCAGGGGTGGGAGGGAAGGACCTGTTGGAGCAGATCCAGTCTGGAGGAGGAGGTGCAGCCACTGGTGTCCATCAGAGCCTGGATCCACTACCAACCTCCCAGGGCAGGGAGCAGAGAGATGGGCAGGTCACCAAAGTGGCTTTGCCAGAGAGGAAAACAGGGAAGAGCAAATGGATCCTCCATCCCTTGCTACAATTAGATCCGAGAAACCACCTTAGAAAACACTGTCACCTTCCCCACCATGTCCCTGCTGCCTCCAGTCTGGTTTTGGGCTCTGCTGAAGGAGGGAGGAACTATGAGAGCTTCTCTGCAGGGGAAAGAAAAAGACTTGCACTAGACCCAAGCTGGGGCAGAGGACTCTTCGCTGCTTCCTTCCTCTAGAGGCAGGATAGAATTTACCTGGCCCCAAGTGCTTAGAAACCACCCTTAGTGGCCAGAAAACCACAGGAAAAGGATTTGGAAGTGCAGCTATCCCCTTTTCAGCCAGGTTCAATAAAGCAGTGTATTACTGAAGGAATTTTGGTCTCTAAACCCTGGTCTCAAAGCCCTCCCAGAGGAGAATTCATCCTGTCCAAGCAGCCAGCACTAGCACATCCCTGTTATTAGCACCAGGATATCTTCCAATGTCCAGCTCATTCTTTTGCTTGTTAGAGTTTATCCCTGTTGTTCTCTTGCTCCTCCCAAGAAGATGTGCTGGACAAGGCCTGTGTGCCATGGGACAGGTTTTCACTTGGCATTAATTGGCAAAACTCCCAGGAACAACAGCAGAAAACATCCAGTGAGGAAGCAGAGCAGGGGAGTCACACACAGGAGGGATGGTTTGACATGGCAGGGGAGTGGGAGCTGAAATCTTCTCCTGTGCTGGCTGCTGAGAGCTGCAGGAAGTTAGGAGTGAACTGGGACTGAGAGACTCATTCCCAGAGCCCCTGATAAATGATTCCCTTGAGCACAGTTTCCTCCTCCCTTCCTCACGTTTTTTTTTCAATTTCTCCTACAGATCCATGGAGCTTCTCTTCCAGCCTCTGCACTTCCCATCCTTTCCCACTCCTGAACTCACTTCCCCTTGCGTAATCTGGTGGCCCAATTTCTACCAATATTAATGGCTTTGGGCTCCTTTTTTTCAGGCCTGGAACTTTGCTTTTACCATCAAAATTTATCTTCATCAGCAGTATTGGCAGACCAGAAGATTTATCCAAGCATCCCTTATAATTGCTCTTCCCTTTTTGCTCAGTGGGTTTGTTGCTCAGCAAAACAGGGCTGAGATCAATGACAAAGCTTTATTTTCAATTTGATATCTAAAATATTATCACAACCAATTTATGAGCTGAGCATCAGGAGCAGAAAAAGGAGTTGTGGCAGCTCCTGCTTTTCTTTGGGCACCAGAGCTGTTTCAAAGGTATGTGGTGGTGTTAAATCAGGGAAGAAATGAAGGAAGGTATTGCAGCAGCTGTGAGGTTGGATGGAGGATCACAAGTGTCTGTGAAGGGAGAGAGATGGTTAAAGAGCACCAGGATTTATATGGTCCAGAGAGAGAAAGGGATGGATAAAGGGCTCCAGGATTTATATTGTACAGAGAAAGAGGGATGGATTAAGGGCTCCAGGATTTATGTAGTCCAGGAATGGAATAGATAAAGGGCTCCAGGATTTACATTGTCCAGAGAGATGGAGACAGATAAAGGGCTCCAGGATTTATATGGTCCAGAGGAGCAAGAATAGATAAAAGGCTCCAGGATTTATATGGTCCAGAGGGAGAGGGAGAGAGGGAAAGAAAGGGCTCCAGCATTTATATGGTCCACGGAACTTCATGTGGCTCTCCCTGCAGTGTTTGAGTGGTCCCCAAGGCAGGATGATGCCTGGCCCGAGGCGGGTGGAGGTGACAGCAGCAGCAGTGGCACTTGGGGTGACTTGTGTCCCCCATGCTTACATGGCCAGCACCCTTCTTTTAAGAGGGGAAATGGATCATTTTGATCAAAATCTGATTTTCTGAGCCTACAAGGAGTCAGAAAGGGCTGACAGCTTCTTGGCTCACTGTTTCCAGCCTCCCTCAACCCTTAAAATTCCCTTTTCACGCTGTCAATGCTGTTTCAGCTCTGCTTGGTCTCTCATTCCTCTCCCCTTTTGCAGTCCTTGGCCTGGGAGGGTCTGCCTTGTATGTGCACCTCAGTGTGGGGGCTGTGCCAGGGCCACAGAGCTGCTGCTGCTGCTCAAACCCTTTGGAAGCTCTGAAGGAAAAGGCTGTGATGTGATTTCAGGTAACAGTGACTCAATCTATAATTCAGTCCCCAAAAACCAACATTTACTTCTGCTTCTTTTCTTCCCTCAGACTGTTTGTCTGAAGGGTCCTTCACAGTGAAAGCCAAGTTGTTTGTAACTTTGTCCCCATGGGAATGCCTGGATATTATCAGAGCACTATCAAAACCCAGCAGGGTTTGCATTGCTGGTTTCTATTTTCTCCTGAGCAGAAGGGGCTTCCTTGAGGATGATCTGCTCTCCCCTTGGAATGTGCCCTTGGCAGGAGAGCCCCTGTGCTCTGTCAGCTGCCTGGAGATGTGACATTAGCCACAACTCAGAGAATTCATTGAGCAGCATCCTTGCCATTAACATGGCCAACATCCCAGAGCTCAGCTGGAAAGCGCTGCCTTAAAACTGCCTGACCCGGAGATGGTTTTACTCAGCCTTTTTCTGGCAGTTTCCTCTTCCCAGCAACTCCTGATTTAGACCAAAACTGCTGTAACCTTCAGCGTGTCCTACTGGGTTGAGGAAGTCACTTCATGTGCAAAAAGATGGCTAAATTTAATTGTCCTTGGTCTGCAGAATGTCCAGCTCCATGAGGTTGCTCAGTCCCAGAGCTGATGGATCAGTGAGTTGCATCTCCTGCTCCATTTCTCCCTCTGTGATTTCGTCTGTCCCTTTGCTCTGGGTAACTGAGGGCACATATTTCTCCCATTTCCACCATGTGTTGGACCAGTCCCAGTTCAGTCCTGGCCAGACCAACCCAGTCCTTGGCTGGAAGTCCTCCAGGCTGTGTTGTTCCTCCTTCCCCAAGGCCCTGCCAGCACAGGACAGTTGGCTGTGGCTCAGTTTCACCTCTTCCCCCTCTTGCAGCCTTTCTGAGTTTGCCAGGTCTCTGCTCTCTCCAGGTTCCCCTTTCTGTGCCAGCTGCCAGTCAGAGGCATTCAGGAAGAGAACAGTTCTGCCTCAGAGGTTTTGCAACTCTGCTCCTTCCAGCTGTTCCTTCCTGCAGACTAGGACAGGGTCCAGCTGTGGGGAGAGCACTGGCCACGAGTGTGCCTGGCCCCCAGCCCTGTCTGGGAGCCTTTATTCACATTATAGCTCTCACCCACAGATCATTCCTGGCCCAGGGCTGCAGGGAATTTCCATGGAAGGATGTGCAAGGGATGAAATGGAGCGACAAGTCGGTGCTTCAGAGGGATAATAACAGTGAAAATACCAGGGGTGATGTTGACATCTCAGGGAGAACTATGTAAACACGGCTGGGTAGTGTCTGTGAGGTCCAGACCAAAGATAACTGATTGAAATAGAGAAGGAGGGAAACAAAGCAACCCTCTCCTGTCCTGACAAGGTCAGTGCCATTGCTGGTATTCCCCTCCAGCCTGGAGGCTGATGGAGCACCTTCTCACTTGTGTGCTGTCCATCCTGCCAGAGCAGGGCTGGGAAATTCATGTCCATGTCCAGCTGTGGGCCTGGCCCAGGATCAGTTATTTTACAAGTCTTGTGCCTATTAAGCACAGTCCAGTTTTTCCCAGTTGGAATTGAGTTTTTAGAATGTCTGTGGCTGCCTGGATTTGCCACATATCAAAAAACAACACCTGGAACCTTCAGGGCACTTCTGAATCTCTTCATCTGATGCTTCCAGGCCAAGGCAAGGTGGTGTCTCCATTCTGGGAATGAATGACCTTTCTGGGCTCCTCCTGTTTCCATTCCCACAAAGAGGAAGGTGAGAGCTGCAGGTCAGAGCTGTGTCAGGCAGGAGCAATTCCCCCTCCTCTCACTCCAGGGTGTGCTGTGAGGTGGATCCCAGCCTGGGAACCCTCATACTGGGGGAGAATGGATTGTGGCCAGTCCTGCACCTCCTGTTACGTCTCTTCCCAAATGTCAGGGCACAAACTCAGGGCATGGAGAGCTGCTGCAAACATCAGGGTCTGCCCTCCTCCCTCAGCTGGGATGAAAGGTTAAGAACCAGGCAGCTTGTGTTGTAATGTTGTTACAGTAACGACCCCTCCACAAGATTTATCATTACTATCGTCCTCTGCTTCCTCCTTTCCTAAGATTCTCCAGGAAAAGCTCTGTTGTGTCTGGGTGTTCTGTCTGGAATGCATAAAATTAGACCTTTATTACTCAGAGACATTTCAGCCTATTAAAGTCTTCCCACCTCAGCTCCAAAGCTGGCCCATGGCTGGAAGGATTAACAGCAGAGCAGATAAGAACATGCCTCGACCTAGATCTCTATCACAGATTCCCAGCTGTCCAACTTCCCTGTGTCAGGAGCACATCTGTATCTTCCAAACTGTGTTTTATGGGAAACCTGAGAGGTCTTTGACCAATAGCTCACCCACATGTTCTTCTGCTGCCAATTCAAAAGGCCAGAGCCCCCACTGGAGTGAAAGGGAAAGAAAACATGACTTTTGTGGGGAAGTACTGATTTATTAAATGTTTACCAGAAGCTCTTTGGTGGTGTTTCCTTCAAGCCTGATGTGACACTTCATTCACTGGTGGACAGCTCAGGAGCCTGGACTTTGCCAGCTGTAGAGGGCACATCTGAGGTTTTGGGATATATCCTTGGGAAAGGCCTAGCTCCTGGGAAGTCCATGCAGCCATGGTGCCTGCAAATCCCATTTGCCCAGGAGCTGGGTAGCAATGGGGGTGTCTGACCACGTTGGTGATGCCAGCTGTGGGCACACACCCAACAGCAGCACCCACAGGGATGTTGTTTTGAGGATTAAGGCACGAGACGGATCTGAACAGCTCCGTCTTGCTGAAAGATCTGCACGAGTCACTTGGGGAACCACAGCCTTGGAGATGGCCTTGGTGTCCCCTATTCCCTTTCCCACAGTTTAGTCCTGCAGCTCTTGGACCAAAGATGTGGGGCTGGTTCTGTGCAATAAGGGCAGAGGGGGCAGGAGGGGCTGGCAGTGGCTGAGGGGGTCACTCTCAGCCAGTTCTTCCCATCCCACACAGAAATTTTGTGGCCTTGGTCCCAAGGGATAGTCCAGAGAGAGGGGCTGTGGCTCTGGCCCAGCACCATCCTGTCTGAATAATTGTGGCTTAGAAGACACCAGCTTTGCATCACCTCAATGCTTTTATATCTCTGTATCACCTTCAGCAGTGGCCCCTGATTCCCCATGGCTCCACACAGAGGCTGAGCCCCAACAAACACAATTTCTCCATTACAGAAGGAGCAAAACACATTCTTTCCAACACATCACTTCAGCCAGTATCACTTCAGTGCCTTATGTATCATGTGAAAATAATTCCAGTGACACTCTAGAAAGCTTCCTCATTTCAAATGTATCGTTTCCCTTCCAAGTTTCCTCTGCTTTTCCTCTTTGAGAAGCTCCACATACTTGTCTCTGCATATTATCCTTATCACTCATTGCTCTGGGCAAGCTTATCTGGTTCCCACCCTCTTTCCCTAATCAAGCTTGTTTTCTTCCTTCTAGGCAAGAAACTAAGATTTTCCATGAGCTTCCTCCTGCAAACTCAGCCCTGGGGATGTAACTCACAGCTTGATGTGCAGAGAACATGGAGATTACGCCACGGGATGTGCATGTCACTGGGGCAAGGTGGAGGGCAAGGCAGCTTTGGGATTTCAACATCAGCAGCTCTCCTGCTCATCCAGCTCCTCTGTGCACCCTGTGTGTCTCTCCCTCCACTCTGGGCCTGTCTCGCTGCCTTCCCTTCCCCTTCCACCCCTCTCTGCGTTCTGGGAAGATGAATTTGGCTTCCTGTCAGCCCCAAAGCTCATCCCTCCTTCCTCCCCACATCTCTGTGCTGGGGGAGAGCTACTGAGCTCCATCTCATTTGGGGATTTCCAGCCCTGCTGAGGTCATGTCTGAATTCCTCCCAGAAGGTGTTTGAAAAGAGGACCCCAAGGAAGGGGCTGTAAAGGTTTCCATTGGCATCTGTTGGCATTTGTGAAGCGTTTAGAGAACAGTAATTGAGTGGGGCTTGGCTTCCTTCTTGCTGCAGGACTGAAACAGGAACAGCTGCTTTAATGAGGAAAGAACAGATGTGAGACACTTGCTTGGTTATTTGGTGCTTCTTTTCATTTTATTATGGAAAAGTTCCCCAAGGAGGATGAGAAATGTGATTTTTTTCCACCTTTATGCTAAAGCAGAGCTGATTTTGAGCCCTGATCCAGCACATACCCCAAGGAATTGAGTTCCTGGACCTGTGGGCTCTGCCTGCTCCATCCTGGGGGAGATGTTGGACCATTTTGGAGGGAATTTCACTCACTACTCACCAAATTTTCCTAGTTAAAGGAAAGCCAGTGGTTACATGACACTTTCAACAGAGGGAAAGCAAATTTATTTGAAATTCTCCAGCAGGATGGAGTTAATTGTTGCATGATTTATAGAATCATGGAATGGGTTGGGTTGGAAGGGACCTTAAAGCTCATCCCATTCCACCCCCTGCCATGGGCAGGGACACCTCCCACCAGCCCAGGTTGCTCCAAGCCCTGTCCAAACTGGCCTTGGACACTCCCAGGGATGGGGCAGCCACAGCTTCTCTGGGCACCCTGTGCCAGGGCCTGCTCACTCTCACAGGGAAGAATTCCTTCCTAGTATCCAATCTCAGCCTCCTCTCTTTCAATTTGAACCCATTCCCCCTTGTCCTGTCACTACAGCTCCTGATGAATTGCAAATATTGAACAAAGAAATCACTCCTAAATCAGCACTTAATCCATTGGATTTTTAAAGCTGAGAAACTTTTTTTATGGGAGTACAGAATGGTTTCAATTTTTCCATCTGCTATTGGAAATCTTTACCATTTTAAAAGCCCATTGCAGGCCTTTAATGAAGCAGGAACAATTAAAGCTGTAACATAAAACACTGTACATTTTAGTCACTCATTTGTTGAGGTTCACCATTGTAGCATATTTTGAATCTGTGAAATTGAGGTGAATAGCTGATGTGCTGTAAGTATAAATTAAATGTGCCTTTGGCACTGAACTTTAAATGAGATTTGTACCCCAGAATATCTGATTTTAGACCCACAGGTAGAAATCCTCTGCTCCCATAACTGACATCCTTTGGTTTGTCGAAAAAAAACCCTGTTGTTTGTGGTAGAGTTAATGTTAAATAAACCACAAAACCTCTGAGTTTGGGATTGGAAAACTTCATGTACTGGTGTGCTGAGACATCCTTCCTCCTCCGTAGGCGTGACTGACTCCAGCAGTGCTCCAGAGCCACCGAGTCAAGCACGTGGCAGGACCTTGTGCTGTCAGGAGCAGATGGGAATCCTGATGAGCCCATAAATGCTGCTGAAATGTAGCTCTGAAAGCAAACTCTTAATCCTTTCAGAATGGTGGACTACGGTACTGTGGTTCTTGTAGCCTCGTTGATGGTGTGTGCTGAAGGAATCTGCAACGATATGGTGCTTCTGCCTGGTTTAGGATTCTTAATCCATTAACCCAGGAGAAGTGTGTGCTCAATGTCTAAGCCCAACCATGTGCTCCCTGAGAGCCCCCCTGAAAGGACACACAGGAGGCACAGGTCAGGGCAGGAACAAAGAGGTGGTTTATTCAGGGGAACAGGTTTATAAAGGACTTGGGGGGATATAGATGCTCCAATAAGGGACAGGGGAAGTCTGGCTTCAGGCCAATAAGAGTAAGGGGATTTACATTCAATGGGAGAGAGTTCCAGATAACAGGAGGTCACTGTCTGTGTCCCAGCACCCTGTCCTGGCAGGAGGCTTCTGGGAAGAAGACAGTGACTTTGCAGTTTTACATTAAGTACATTCAAACTACACTAAAAACATCAGTTGTTAAAGCATTCTCAGTGCATGGCTGCTTTTCTTCATCAGCCCATTTCTGGCATGGCATTCTCCAAGCCATGTATTGAGAGTGCATTGCTACAGTGGACTGGACTTCATTTGACGTGTTCTAGAGAAGGACACGAGGAATTTTCATGCTGCTTTGGAACAAGCTGATCACAAGTTTCTTTAACCCTCTCTGAGTTTCAGTAAAGAACTTCAAGTCCCTGCAGGTGTAATAAAAACTAAACTCTTTGCTTCAGTGTCAATGGAAGTTTCACTGTACACAACTTTCTATAATTTCTGCTGGAAGTGATTCAAGCTGTTGCCTCATGAATAATTGCAGCAACGCAAGGGCCAGACCAAGCCAAGGGAAAATGCTACTTCATTGAGTTCATGGGAGGGATGAGCAGAGACACAAAAGCATTTTGAGAAATTCTTGCTTGCAAAATGTAGTTTTCGAAATTAAAATCACTCTTGGAAATTAAAAATGCCACCAGAAAGAGTTTTCTTCATGGTAGATCCTGATTTAGGCTATGGGTGTGAGCACCACTTGCCTTTGGGTCCCTGACCTGAATCCCTGTCTTTGTGCCTTTGGCTCCCTTTTGTGGGTGAATCATTGATAGAGCTTGGAGAACAACATTCAGATTTATTTCTCACCTTCACTTCATGTTCACAAATGGATCCAATTTCAACTCTGCAGTTGTTTCCACTTGTCCCCGAGGGAAAAACAACCCCACATATTTTTTTCAGTGCAATTGATCTGGAGCCTTATATAGATATTTAACTTGCAGCAAGAGGCTGTTGGGAGCATCTTGGGTAAGGTTGAGGTATAAGGTGGTGACCAAAGGCATGTCCCTCTGCCCAACCATCCTTATTTCTTTAACAGAGCATGCATTTCTGTTCAGACTTGGTTTAGAACTCAGTTTCTGGTCTGATTCTGCTCAGAAAAGTAATTTTTTTGTCATTCTTTTGTCTAAGATGAGGTGGCTCCATGTGCTGCTGAAATCCTCTTTTAGCCCTTTTTTTCCCTCCCTTTCGATTACCAGTGATTTACTTTTATTGGCACCAGGCTCAGTCTTTCTAGGATGTAAGTCAAAGCACAAATCTGCACTGGAAAAAATAAAACAGGAGGGGAATTTATACTCTTTTCATTGTAAATGTGCTATTTTTTAAACAGTTTTTTTGGCCTGACCTTCTTTGCACCTGAGAATCCCAGAGTGCAGCTCCTGGACAGACACCAGGGCAGCGCTGCTGCTTCAGCTGGGGCACTTTGGCACTGCCCTGCTTGGAAGTACATACCCCAAATGGACAGAGAGGCCAGAAAAATATTTTCTAGGGGATCTCTCAGAAAGGAAATTTAATGCTAAAAAAATTTTTGTGACTATGAGCTCAACCAGTAATCTGATTTGGGATTTTTTTTTTCTGGTTTTATTTTTACTAGTCTTACTCCTGAACGCTGAAGAATTTTGTTAAACTCCAGAGAACACAAAAACCAACACAATTTTCTATCCCAGCAAATTGAGACAAATCAATTTGTGCTGCTGTGCCCTGTGGGGTGAGGCTTCCACTGAACCCCAGCCAGCTGTTCTCCTCCTCTTCAGGATATTTGCTTGGGCCAAAAGTGGAGAAGTGAAAGTCCTGCTGGCTGCTCACCTGGAAGGTGATGAGTATGGGCTTGAAGAGAGGTCCTGGGAAGATGACTCAAGCTCTGTGAAGAGCTCCCTGACTTGGAGGAGATGGGAGATGTGCCAAGAACCCTGCAGTGGGTTGTACTATTTCTGAGGAATGATTAATCCCTCTGTGGGCTGGTGTTTGCACAGGAAGGGAGAGGCTCTGGGGTCCATTGGCCTGTTGGATGCGGCTGTTTCCTTCCAAGGTTTCTGGGTGCAGTTGGACTGAGAGGGTTTATACTGTTGAGGAAACAGGATGGCCCACAGGGCAGGGTGTGCCCAAGGCTGCCCACACAGAGGGTTTACAGAGGGGCACTGCAGAGCTGAGGCTGTGCTTGCTGCTCTTGGAGCAGGCATGTTTGTCTCTGATGTCACACACGTTGGTTCTGCAGGAGAACACACAGAATTAGAGAGCCACAGAGTCATGAAGATTGGAAGAGACCCTCAACCTGTGACCAACCCAGCCCAGAGCACTGAGTGCCACATCCAGTTTTATCCTGGACACTTCCAGGGTTGGAGACTCCACTACCTCCCTGAGTAGTCCATTCCAATGTCTGACCACCTTTTCTGTGCCGAAGTTCCTCTTGATGTCCATCCTGAACCTCTTCTGCCACAGCTTGAGGCCGTTTTCTCTCCTCCTGTCAACTCAGGACCTCAGCACCTGGTCATTTTGGAGTTAGGTGAGACCTTTGAGTCAGGAGGGAAAGCAATTGATTTTCCTTTCCAAAATTGAAAATTGCGTGAGGTTTCTTACTAAGTGGAACATTGGGTCACCTGCTCCCATCCAGCTTTAACAGAACTCTTGAGGGAAAACCAGTCTCTTCCTGGAAATGATGGAAGAGCACTGGGCATCCTCCATCACTCTGGCCCCTAACCAGAGAAAAGGTGATCTGCTGATCACTTGATAGTACCCATGAGAGAGGAAAGGCAGTTTGCTGCCTAGGAAGCATTTTCTTCTGGTGTCACAGACAACCACAGCCAGAAAATTCAACTCAGCCCAACCTCCCTAAGAGTCAGACTGCACTGACCAAGGCTTTGGTTCTCTGAAAACTTTGTTCTGTGCCTGACAGGCTCTCAGAAGAACTGCCTGTGAGTGCAGGGACTCTGCCTGAATGGGAGAGGGCATGGTTCTGGCTCTGACATCCTTCAGTAGCCCCAGTGAGAGGCACAGGCACAGTGATGCTACTTCATGAGCACTTGGAAACTCAGTTTTGTTCCAGGGAGATTTTTCACTAGGAAGTGGCATCCAAAAGAGGCAGTAGGGAGCGAATGCTCCCCTTGTCCCCTTTAGACCTGAACCACAGGCAGTGTCCTCCCGCTTTAATTCTAAAGGCTCTCAGTGCCCAAGCAGCTTTGCATCACTCTTTTAATACATTATTAAGGGCTGTTGGAGAGTTGATTTTGCTTCTCCTAGCCAAGAAAACATTTGTGTTTGTTTTCTACACTCCTGAGGGAGAGATAGTGGTTTTATGATTGTTATGTGTGCATGTGGTTTCCTTATTCCCTGCCTAGGCCAAAGCTGCTCATATTTTGCAACATTCCTGCAGCAACAAAACTTCCTGAAGCTGTTCAGAACTTCTTGCCCTCACTTGTCCCTGTCAGGTCTTCTTGGAAGCCTTTTGCACTGCTATTTCCTCATGGCATCAGCTTTAGGAAGCTCAGCTCACTGCTGGAGATGGGGGAGTTCAGGACCAGCTGCAGAAAGGCAGCACAAGGGATGCTGTAAAGGTTGGAGAACTGGAAGGTGGCACTGGAAACTAAACCTGCAAGTCTCAAGCCCTCCTTGCTAATCCGGCTTTGGCATGGATGAAATCTGTGACCATGTGCTCTGCCTCTGGTTTGGTTGGTTCTTACCCCATTGACTTCTTAGGCTGTAAATGAGTCACTAGTGATTAGTAAAGGTCACCAGGCCCTGTAAAGGAGGCTGAAGACAAGAAGGGGTCATGTATTTAGTTTCTGAAACCCAGATGTTTACAGAGGTGCCACAGACTTGACATGAAGCACTGGCAGGGTCTTAAGCCATGGACTGGTTTTCCAAGATCTTAAGGTTAGTCATAGAATAAGATGTTTTGGGTTGGAAGGGACCCTAAATATCACTCAGTTCCACCCCCTGCCATGGGCAGGGACACCTTCCCCTAGATCAGGCTGCTCCAAGCTCTGTACAACCTGGCCTTGGACACTTGCAGGGATGGGACAGCCACAGCTTCTCTGGGCACCCTGTGCCAGGGCCTGCCCACCCTCACAGGGAAGAATTTCTTCCATATATCTAATCTAAATTGCTTCTGTTTCAATTTGTGCCCATTACTCCTTGTCATCTCACTGGAGTTCTGATGAGGACAGTTCTGATGAGGGCTTCAGTCTTTGCTTCAACTGAAGCAGGAGAGAAACAATTTAAAAAGTGTTTAAAAAAAGCCCCATGTCCCATCTCTGGTTGATGTCATGAGTCAAATTTATAATCTCAGGATTTTTTTTTAATGAAACTCCCCTTTTTAAGCACCAGTCTGTGGTCACCCTGTTCTCCTCTGTCTGCTCCCCAGGAGGTTTCAGCTCAGCACTTCCACTGCCTTGCTGGGCTGGTCTCCTGCCTGTTCTGCCTGGGACATCCCACTTCTCCCTCTCAGCACGTAGCCCAGAGTTTGGCTCCTGCTGATGCAGGACCTCCCTGGGGTGTCCTGCCTTGGTGTGACACCCAGCAGTGCCTGGAGGAGCCTGCCAGGCTCACTTGGCAAGTCCCCTGATGAAACCCATCTGAGAGATGTGCTCTTATCTTCAGGCACTATAAATACACCATCCTGCCCTGTCTCATCGATGAGGTAAGAGGAGCATCAGAGTAAATAACAAAAACCCCCAAACTTCCCAGCTCTCCCCTAAGGTCTTGTTACCTACAGCAGTCATTCCACAGAAACATCTCCCAAGCACGAAAACACCTCACCAGCACTGATGGAATGAGCATCATGTCCTTTGCAAGCCAAAGGCAATTAGGGCTGGGAAGTGTAACATGAGACAAGGGAATTATAGATGGTTGTGGCAAGGCTTCAGTCCAGGGAGCTGCTCTGTCTTCCAGGCTTCAAATGATCCCAGGAAAAGGAGGAAGATGAATGTGCTGATGACACTTGTTGGTCCCTGCAGGTTAGGAGGCTGTTGGAGATGTCATTTGTTAAAGGTCAAAGCAGTCATTAATTTTGCTGTTCAAAAAGAGGGGGGAGATGTTCCCAACTTTACAGTCAGTGTCCACAATCTGCTTCAGTCCAATCCAACGATTGTCAGGTTTTACCAGTTTTGGCTTTGTTTGCCTCCTTTTTTTTAGCCACAGTTTCCCCCTGTGGTACCTTTACAGTTGTGAGGTGATATGTTGCTTTATGTAAAACAAGCAGAAAGGGAAACAAGGTATTTTTGTGGGTGACTTTCCCTTTTGCCAACTCACCTTTTCAAAGTTCTTTCTACCTTTTTTTCCCCCTTTTTGATGAGCTAAAATATATTCTCAGGGAAACTACCTTGTAAAATTCAGAAGTTTTTTGTGGGTTTTTAATTTATTTGTTTGTTTGCTGAGAGGTTTCCCAATTCTTTGTCACTTTCTCATTTCAGTTTTCACACATTCAAGGCTCTCAGTTGCAAGTTTTGTCCTCTGACAAATAGTCTGAGCCAATTTCTGGCTTCTTGTCGGTGGCAAAAGGATGTGCAAAGCCAACAAATAACTCCTCCAAGATGCAATGCCTTTGCCTTTGAGGGTTATAATTCCTGTTCCTTGGCATTTTGGTGTGCTACCAAAATAAAAGCTCATTTTGAGGGTACTAAATTAATTATAATTATAGATTTTCTTTCTCCTTGGCCTAGAAGGTGCTTCTGTGCAGTGGTTTGAAGATGTTTGATAAAAGAAAGCCATTTGCTGAGGTTCAGGGTCTATTGTTGAACTACAGGTTGAACGAAACCTTTTCACTTCAAATAGTGAATTTGTTTAAATTTGGATACACTGAATTGGGTATTTTTAATGGGAATTAGGTGCTTTGAATGTGAGATTTATGTTTTAGAGCAAAACCTCATTTGAAGGTAGAGAAATATCTGTAGGAAAGGCATTTCGAGACATCAACAGTGGAGAGAAAATGTATTTGTTCAGAAATTACAGAAGTTTTTGTTTCACCTTTTTCCACAAAAAAAATTCTTGGCTGTCTTTCATCAGTGAACTTCTATATTTCTAGTTTTTATCTCACTTTAAAATGTAGAAAAACCAACCCAAATGTCAGAAACTGCCCTTGGGTGTAAGTTCTGTTTTTGGCTGTGATAGACCAAGACTTCAAGGCCACAAGTCTCTCAGTGTTCCCACCATCAAACTTGCTTAGGGAAAAACCTTCCTTTGTGAGAAATCAACTTTTCATCCCCTCCTTGCTTCAACAGCTTTGTGTGTTTGAGGGTTAAATGTTTCAAAGCTGTGAGGGCTTTTCCCTGAGGAGTAAATACAGAAAGATGTAATTAGATTTCTTTTTTCTCTTGTATTTTTCAATGTTTGGTTTGAAAGAGGACATGTAAATGGTGGAAGCTCCAGATGGAGGTTGCACAGGACTTTTAGAGGGAGGGAAGGGTGTAGGATTCCTGCACACCAGCACAGTGAGGTTGTAAATATTTCAGTATTTCCCCAAGCCTCAAGCTCTAAAATGTCAGGTTTGAATAAACCCAACCCCAAACAAGCCTTGAGCACAACAGGGAGATTCAGAGGTAACTTCCTGAGAGAAAAAAGCTGTTCTAGAACTCTGCTACAGAATCCACCAGCATCCAGCTGTTCCTGCCACCAGAGGTGGGGAAACCAGGATGCAGCTGCAGCTGCTTTGCAGGTCAAGTGCTCACCCTGCTCAACAAGAGATCCCACCATGCTGCCCCCACACAGGTTTCCAGAGCCTTCAGGTGATAAGAAACCTCACAGAATCACAGAATCAATGGGGTTGGAAAAGACCTCTGAGATCATCAAGTCCAACCCTTGGGCCAACTCCAGTTCCTTTCCCAGATCATGGCACTCAGTGCCACGGCCAAGCTCACTTGAAAAACCTCCAGGGATGGGGAATCCACCCCCTCTCTGGGCAGCCCATTCCAATCCCTCAGCACTCTCTCTGCGAAGAAGTTTTTTCTGCTCTCCAACTTCAATTTCCCCTGGCAGAGCTTGAGCCCCCCGTGCCCCCTTGTCCTATTGCTGAGTGCCTGGGAGAAGAGACCAACCCCCACCTGGCCACAACTTCCCTTCAGGCACTTCCAGACAGTGCTGAGGTCACCTCTCAGCCTCCTCTTCTCCAGCACAAACACCCCCAGCTCCCTCAGCCTCTCCCCACACCACTTGTGCTCCACTCCCTTCTCCAGCCTCGTTGCTCTTCTCTGGCCCCGCTCCAGCCCCTCAATCTCTTGCCTCAACTCAGGGGCCCACAACTCAACACAACACTCAAGGTGTGGCCTCCCCAAGGCAGAGTCCAGGGGAAGGCTCACTGCCCTGGGCCTGCTGGCCACGCTACTTTGGATCCAGGCCAGGATCCCATCGGCCTTCTTGGCCACCTGGCCACACTCTTGGCTCCTCTTGAGCTTCCTGTCAATTAGTACCCCCAAGTCCCTTTCTACCTGGCTGCTCCCCAGCAACTCTGTCCTTTCAGGATTTGGGCTTTCCAGCTCTTGTGCAGTGCAGTGACCTGAGCAGAGAGGTCACAGCTGTCTGGCTGTGTTTGGAAAGTCTGATGCAACTGCAAACCACGTGGTTTTGGCTCAGTAAAGTTGCCCATCTCAAAGAGGTGAAAGAAAACCCCCAAGAAGCCCCCAAAACGAACACACCAACGTGAAAATCGCGGTGTGCTCAGAGACACTGCTCTTGAAAGAGAAACCTGAACTCAGAGTCAACTTTTGGTTTTGTTTCAGGTTTGTTTTCGTGAAACAGAAGCCACTTTCATCTCTAAGCCAGCTCCCAGGTGCTGCCCAGTCCTTCTCTCCCACCCATCCCAAGTGCTGTTCTCAGCCTCATCTCTCCTTTGCCGTGGTCAGCACAGCCCTTGCCATGCCCTGACTCCAACTTTAACAAGCAAGTCCTAAATTCTGCTTTAGAGAAGGGGAAGTTTTGGAAAGGACACAGTGGTGGTTCTGGTGACGTCTGCAGTGTTCAGTTCAGGGATTCTGTCTGTCTGTCTGTCTGTCTGTCAGACAGAAAAAGCCCCTAAATTTTCATGGCCTTGGTTTATTTGAGTGTCCTCAACATGTTTTGTTTATTTAGCGGCTGAATTAAAACCCAAACATCCGAAGGGTGCAGGTCTGGAAATATTTTACCCTTTAAAAAACCACATTTGAGAACAAAACTGATAGGAAGGAGCTGTTCAAGAAGAGATCTTATGTAACAGAAGGCCCTTGGGAGACCTCATTGTGGCATTCCAGTCCTTCAGGGACAGTTGTTTTAGCAGGGCCAGTGTGAGAGAACAAGGCGTGATGGTTCTAAACTAAAATAGGAACTATTTAGATGAGGAATAAGAAGATTTTTACAATGAGGGTGCTGAGGCCCTGGCACAGGTGCCCAGAGAAGCTGTGGCTGCCCCATCCCTGGAGGTGTCCAAGGCCAGGTTGGAGCAACCTGGGCTAGTGGAAGATATCCCTGCCCATGAGAGTAAATGACCTTAAAGGATCCGTTCCACCCCAAACTATTCCATGATTTTATGAACCTCTGTGTGTGAATACTTGGTCAGTTTAGGCTAAAACCAAAAGGGAAATGGGAATCCTTCCTATATCCCTGTGTCTCTTCCAGCCTGAGCAGTGCCCTCCTGAGCCAGCCATTTTTACTCTGGAGGCTCAGCAAAGTTCTCCAGGGTAGATTTCAGTGGGTGGACCTTCTCTGTTGGTTCATTTTGCACCTCCTCCAGCAGATGGTGGAGTACAGGTTTCTTTTTGGAGGTCAGCTGTGCTGTCATGCACTCTCCAGCACTCACCCAGGCTTTACTCACTGCATTGCACAGCCTGTTCTGATGCAAATCTTGCCAAAAATAAAGCTTCAGTCCAACAGCCCAAACTCCCCAAAGAACAACAACCTTAACATCATGCTGAATATGTGCAGGATTTATAGCTTTGTCAGGTATTATTCAAGTAGTTTCTATTTTAAGGGAGATCAATAAGATACAAATAAAAGATCAAGGAAAAAAGTACTTTGGACACTTAACCCTGAAGCTTCCTATAAGAAAAATAACTGACTTGGAAAATTTAGAGCATAGTCTGTATAAAACTCCAAGGAGCCAAGAGATGAGTCTGTCCTGCCACCAGCCTCAGCCCTAAAGTCTGGCTGCACTGAAATGATTTTCCATCTCCTCTCCCTGTTGGTTCTCAGAGAAGCCAAATAGTTATGGTGTTTATCACAGAACCACAGAATGGTCTGGGTTGGAGGGGAGCTTAAAGATCATCTCATTGCAACCCTCTTTATGAGCAAGAGCAGCTAAACACTGATTTTCCTGTTTGTTTGGCAGGCTGCAGGATTTGGGATGCTAATTCAGCTCCTCTCCCACACCTCTGGAGTGCCCAACTCACCAAGCCTTCCCTTCCCTCAAAAGACTTACAGGAGTTGACCTTTTGCCCCATGACACCAATTCTTCCCCCATAAGCTGCATTTAATTAATGGGTCCAAGGGTGTAACCCAGCCACACCTTGGGATCATACCCAGCTGAGTCCAGCTGGGAATACACATTTCTATCAAATCAAAACCACCGTGGTTTCCTCAGATGGGTACGTGGATGCTCAGGCCAAACATCTGCAACACCTGGAGTTTGCATTTCTCCCAAGGAGCTGTGGGATGACATGAAGTCATCTGCATCAGTGGATTGCACAAGGTCTGTGAGGGTGTTTGGGGTTCTCTGTGTGATGGCCACGTGCTCTGGCAGCCTGTGCCCTCTGGGAAGGATGGGCGATGGGCAGGCACTCCAGATACTCACAGGAACCATATTCAGGGGACTTCACACAGATTTCTTGAACAGCCCTTGATATTTATTCCCTGGCACACATCTCTCCTGCTTGTTACAACAGGTTGGAGGTGGTTCACAGCAGCAGCTTTCTCCTTGAAAGCCCTAATGTGGTCTGAGCTGTCCTTGGCTCTGTGCAGCTCCCACCTCACTCCCGTGGCCAGCAATGGATAACCAGAAGGAATGTGGATTCCTAAATCAGGCCAGTCTGTGAAACAATAAATGCCTCTTAAAGTTCCCTCACATTGCAACAAATGTCAGCCCTGGGACAGTTATTTATTACTGAGAAACTGCAGTGGGATTTATTGCTGCCCCTCATTAGCCGAGGGTGGTGGCTGTGCAGGAGCCCCTGGGAAGTGTTGGGGAATCCCTGCCCTTGGGAAGGCTCCTCCTCCCTGCAGGCTCTGAGAGGCTGCCCAGCTCTACGAGGCCCTTACCTGAAGGCTCCCAAGGGATGCTGCTCCCTGCTAGTGCCAGCTGGCCCAGGGGCTCTGCAGTCAGCTGGGACTCTGGTGGCTTCCTCGCTGGTCTGGAGGATCCATAAACTGCAGTCCCTAATTAGAGACTTTCACCCTCCATGGTTTATCATCAGTCCAGGAACAAAGACAGATAACAGTAATCAAGGACGGGATCAATAACTTTAATCTTAGAGCAAAGACAACCCATATTAATCTAAAACCCTCCAGACTGAGAATCTGTGGTTAGAAAAACATAATTTTTGAAAACTTGTTTCTTTTTTTCACCCCTTCTCTAATGCAACAGGAGATGCAGCAGGGGATGGATTCCTTCTTCCACAGAGGAACATTGCCATTGTTGTTTCCAGTTTCCCTGTGGAGACAGCCAACAAACTGGGCAGGAGATGCAGCACAGCTTTGCTGAGTGCAAGGTATTCCCCCAGCAGGGTGTGTTTCCCAGTGGCAGCAGCCAGTGCCAAGGAGACTTGGTGCAAGGGCACTGCATCCTGCAGGGCCAGCTGGTCCCTGCCCCATCCTGGCACTGGCAGCTGGGCTGAAGATTCCCATCCCATATCCCACTGCTGATGACTGGCAGGGAACCCAAGTGACAATTTAGGCTCTGTGCTGGCCCCAAGGGAGACTGAGCGTGGTTTTCTTGAGCTCCTGCACCTCCAGCTCCTGTTTCTCCCTTTTTGGTGGCCAGAGGTGGTGGATGGATGATCTCTTTAAGATCTTCATAAATGAGTGGACACAGGACTGGAGGGGACACTGAGCAAGTTTGCAGATGACCCAAAACTGGGAGGAGTTGTTGAGTCTCTTAAAGGCAGGGAGGCCCCACAGAGAGACCTGGACAGCTGAGAGGGCTGGGGATCACCAACCATTGCCAGACTCTGCCCCTGGGATGGGCGACTCTGGATGGACCCACAGACTGGGAATGCCTCACCTGCAATGTTGGGGCAGTTTGGGGGGACACAATGGAAGGAAGAGATTGAGCCATTGGAGAGTGTCCAAAGGAGGGACAAAGAGATGGGGAGGGGCCTGGAGGGGCAGCGTGTGAGGGCACTGAGGGCACTTGGGGTGTTCAGCTGGAGAGGAGGAGACTGAGGAGAGNAATGCTTTTGGGTCCCTCCCAGGTCAGCGTATTCTGTGGCTCTGTGACTCTGTGATCTGAGCTCTGGGCAGTGGGTGCAGCAGAGCAGGGTGACAGCAGAGCAGGGTGACAGCTCTGCCCACCCCTGACTCAGCCTGTGCAGGAGGGGGAATTCCACACCAGCCACACACCAGAGGCTCTCACTGTGCCCTGACCAACAACCCCCAGGGTGTCGGGCAACAGGGAAGAGGTCAGGGGACAAGTGGGGGACCTTGGAAAACTTCTCTGGTTCCCTTTTCTTTCCCCACCACAAATTTCCTGTGTGACTCCAGCAAGTCATTTAATGTCTCCACGGTTCCCCATTAGCACAAGTGGACTTTCCCAACCTTGCAGGAATGTTACAAGGATAAATACACCAATGGGCCTGGAAGACTGAGTGAGTCTGGTTAAATCAGCACCTCCCCCTAGTAAACAGACAGCAAAGGCCCTGATTTTCTGGGAGCACCATAGTTATTTCTAAGCAAATGAGCAATATTTTGTGTTATTGCATGGGAGCACACAGTGGTGTTTGAAAGCTGTTCGTGATAACTAATTCCATTTTTCATGGAATTTTGGTACAAGGCAGAGAAAACCGGGAGTAAACTACAATATGTTCTCCAATGCAAGCTGTAAATATTCCTGTTGAGGGCACAGAGGTTGCTTCTGCCACCTGTGGATGGGGATCAGGGCACCATTTCCAAGGAGGGCACCGAGGTCTCCTGGCAGGTTCTTCTCCATCACACACAAATCAGAGCAAAGGTGCAGGTAGAGAAGCAATGAAGGGAATGGGAACCTGATGTGGTTTGGGGGCTGGACTCAAGCAGTGGGACAAAGGGATCCTGGATCCTCAGATGACTGTGGGAAGCACCAAGGCTGTGCTTAAGCATTTCAATGTGGTTTTGTCAACTGTTGTATTTTCCTGAAGAGGGGGGTGCACAACTGAGACATGGCTGAATCTGGGAAGTCCTTCCAGGGCAGGGAAACATCCCAGTGGGCTCACAGGGGGTTTGAAACCTGCTTTCATCAAGAAGGTGTTAATCACAGAATTACAGAATCACAGACTATTCTGAGTTGGAAGGGACCCACAAGGATCATCAAGTCCAACTCTTAAGTCAGTGGCCTACATGAGAGCTAATTGACTCCATTAGCCCTGTCTTGTTCTACCCCTGCAGGTGCAGTGGAGAGGATTATGAAAGCAGAGAGGGAAAGTAGGGTGGTTGTTTTGGGAGTGGGTTGTTTCAGGCTGGAGGGTGTCTGCAGGACCTGCTTTGGTGTGTAGTGGTGCTCACGTGTGTGGATGTGCTGATTCCTGAAGACATGGATGGAAACTCAGACATAGCACCTCTGCTCTGGAGACAGACTGAGAGAGCTGGAGGTGTTCAGCCTGGAGATGAGAAGACTCCAGGGACACCTCAGAGCCTCTTCCAGTGCCTAAAAGGGGCTCCAGGAGAGGAACTTGGAACAAGAGTCTGGAGTGACAGGACAAGGGGGAAAGGAAGAATGGCTTCACACTGAGAGAGAGTAGGTTTAGATTGGATATTGGGGAGAAATTCTTGGCTGTGAGAGTGGTGAGGCCCTGGCACAGGTTGTCCAGAGAAGTTGTGGCTGCCCCATCCCTGGAAGTGTCCAAGGCCAGCTTGGACAGGGCTTGGAGCAATCTGGGTTAGTGGAAGGTGCCCCTGGCCATGACAAGGGGGAATTGGAACAAGATGAGCTTTAAGGTCCCTTCCAACCCAACCCATTCTGTGCATTATTTGGGGTGGTCATAAAGGGAACTGAAGGATCCTGAATACTTATGCTCATCTCTTTTTTTATTTTTGTTTTTTAAACTTAGTTCTGGCCCCTTTAAGTACAAGAATAAAAACTGTTCCAGCCAGACAATAGTTCAGGCTAAAGATTATGTGATGCTTCCTGTTTCATGTGACTCTGACTTAGTATTTTGCTGCTCCAGCCAAAGGCTTTCTCTGGTCCCTCTCCATGGAAGTAATTGGCAGTGACAGCAGAGTGAGTGACGAGCTGTGACTCTGCTGTCTGAGCCTCCTGGTGTGATTTCTGGAGTTCCCGGTAAATCCCTGCTGTGGGAAGCTGTGCAGTGGCAGAGAGCGGGCTCCTGCCACGCTCCTCCCTAATCCCTGGAGCTTGGCTTCCAGAGAACTGGGTGGGCTCCCAGCAAGCCCTGGCTCTGGGGCTGCTTGTCCTGGAGTGAACAGGGAAAAAAAGGCAAAACAAACAAGCAGTATTTATTTTTGCTGAAGAGCCAGATGGGAAAGCCACCAAAGGGGAAAACAGTGACAAGGCAGCAATGTCCTGGCTGGGCTCAGTTTTCTCCCTGTCTCACAGACTGGACATTAATGACATATTGGAATGGGTGGGATGGCAGTGGAAAAGGAAATAACTTGGTCAGAGGAATTTCTCAGAGTCTGGGAGCTGGCTGATGCTATCCATTATTCATCCTCCTTGGACTGAGGGTGTCCCAGTGCCCCTCTGTGTCACAGGGTGTTACCAGGGAGCTCCCTGCCCACTGGAGAATGGCCTCACATGCTGAAGTGAGCCAAGTCTGTGGGTTAGTGGCATCCATGCTGCTTCCTGTGGCTCCAAAACTGCTCTGGTAGCCACAAAGACACACAGGTTGGCTCCTGGATCCACATGGGAGGGAGAGAAGATTGATGGTGGCTTCTGATGAGGTTTCTTTCATGTGGTGCAGGTTGGTGAATGATAAACAACTGGAAACATGAATGCTGACAGGCAACTGTCATGTTCCAAAGCTTCAGCCAAGACTGAGAACCTGTCCCAGACTGATCTCATGCCTCCTTTGCTCAAGGTGAGGGCTGCAGCCCCAGGCTCAAGGGCTCTTCTCATCTTCAGGTTGGAACAGGTAAGAGAGGTCTCACCAGTGGGCCAAGAATTTAAGGAATCTGTTACAGGAAGCTGAAGGAATGGATGATGCCAATTGTTTAGGAAGAGATTAGGCTGTTTGTGGACCTGTTATGAGTTTAATACTAAAGGCAAAAGGTATGGATGTGCCCTTTGAGACCATTGCTGTGGCAGATGGGAGTGTGGATACAACAGGATAGGAGGGAAAGGAAGCAAATGGGCATTAGACCTCCCTGTCCTCCCTAAACAGCATCTCCTGCCACTGTTGTTCAAGTACTGGCCTTGATGGACTTCTGGACTCAGATTTTAGGATGTTCTCATTGTCTTCAAGAGCCTTCAGTCTTTGATTTACTGGGAGAATGCTCTGGCTGGCAGCAGGGTTTGTGCCAATCCCCGCAGGCAGATTGGGAAGCACAGGTTATGTCAGAGCTGCTTGGCAGAGGGAGACATGGGGCACCCAGTGCACCCTCTGGGTGCACCAGAGGAACCAGCACTGTGAGACCCCCATCTGTCCCCATGGATGGTGGAAAAAGCCTTGGGTTTGAGTGGAGAAACCTTTCCCAAGAAAGGAGCTTCAATGGCAAAAAATCCCCTCACAGTAACCTCTGATTTTGCCCAAGTGATGTCTGCAGAGGTGAATCCTGAGCTGAACTTGTACTAGGACTGTATTTGTAATAGATTAAAGTATTTTTGGTGGGTTTTTTGCTTCTTTTAGGTGTTTCTTTTTTTGCTTCTGAGTGGCAGAGGGTTGCTTACCCACAGATTGGAAAGAGCCACTGCAGGTGCAATATTCCCAGATGCTGAGTTAGTGATTCCTGAGGCCAGTAAAGGCCATCAGAGCCCTTCAGAGAGGACTAGATGTGTTTAGTGAAGCAGGAGCTGAATTGGTTGGTGTTCTGCTCATTTTGAAGCTGTGTAAAAATAAACCTAAATGACTGACCCTTGATGAGTTTGCACCAGATCTGACATTAGAAAGGCCTTAATGTACAATGAAGGTAAAATGGTCTAATTTGTGTCATCTACTGCAAAGGGAAAGGTGTCCTGTGTGGGAGCAGAGGGAGCTTGGGGACCTGTGGAGGGGGAGGATGCAGTTGAGCAGGGATTATTTTGAGACCCAACATAGGAATTATTTGGCTTAGCCTACCAGAAGATGGGTCTAAAGCCTTTAATTATGAAATCAAGACACTTAGCATTTGAAGCTCTGCATCTTGGCAAGGGATGTAAAGCTTCCTTTGTTTAAAGTGGAGAAATGGCACAGCTCAGAACCTGCACTTGGGGTGGCCCAGGAACCTGCCTGGTGCCTCCTTTCCTTTGCTCTGGGTGAGTGGTGAATCTGGCCTGGGTTACAGGAACAGAGGAGAATGGAGAGCAGGTGGAAGCAGTTCTTGCTGCCTGTGTGGTGGCATTGCTGTCACACAGCCATGCTCAGCCTGCTTGTTTTCCTCTGGGATTTTCCAGGAAGCACAGGGCAGGTGCTGGTGGAGCATCACAGTTTGCCTCATCGCTTGGGAGATCCACCCAATGATGCTGTAAGACTTCTCTGGGAAGCAGTGGCCTGAAAATTCCCTGGTGCAAATGTGACTCTTCTTGACTCAATGGTTTTCCTAAAAATAGTGGGTCTTTGCTCAGCTCTGTCTTGGGAACCTGCCACAAAAATAAATAGAGTAAAACCTCTTTAAAGGACTGTGGTGTCAGTGCTGCAATTCCAGCCCCAAAGCATGGCCCTGTGGTGCCCCCTGAGGCAAGAAAATCCTTCCAGAGTGAGCTGTGCTTGCCAAAAAAAGAAGGGTTTGTGGTTACACACTCAGCTCTTAATGGGGGCAGAAATGCCTTCTTGAAATAGGGATTGTCATTTAGAAGCTGAGGTGAGGAACAGCAGATTTGCTTAACAGAACCTGCCTAATTAATAACTTTGAGGTCTAGTTTATGACCATCAGAGGGTCAGTAAACACAGCAACATTAAGGTTGTAAAAGTCCTCCAAGATCATCAAGTCCCCCCTGTGCCCGATGCCCACTTTGTCCCCCAATCCAGAGCACTGAGTGCCACAGCCATTTGTTCCTTGGACAGGTCCAGGGACAGGGACTCCAAACTTCCCTGGGCATCCCTTCCAATGCCTGACCACCTTTTCCAGGAAGAAATTCCTCCCGATATCCAACCTAAACCTCCCCTGGCCCAACCTGAGGCTGTTCCCTCTCCTCCTGTCCCTGTTCCATGGATCAGAGCCCGACCTCCCTTGGCTCCCCGCTCCTGGCAGGGATTGCGGAGCCAGAAGGTCCCCCCTGAGCCTCTTTTTCTCCAGGCTGAGCCCCCCCAGCTCCCTCAGCTGCTCCTGCTGCTCCAGCTCCTTCCCATCTCTGTTCCCTTCCCTGAACACATTCCAGCTCCTCAGTGTCTTTCTTGCCATGAGGGGCCCAGAACTGGACACAGCACTTGAGGTGCCTCCCAGTACCCAGTAAAAGGGGCAATCACTTTCATGGTCCTGCTGGCCACACTGGTCCTGACACTGCCAGGATGCCACTGGCCTTCTTGGCCAACAGTGGGACACACAGGAGATCAGACCTGTGCTTTTGGTTTGTGTGAGAAGTGGCTGCAGCCCATGGGGGAAGGAAAGGTCCTCTTCAGTCCTCCTTACTGACCTCCTCTATTAAAGAAGCATAAAGGGAAGAGCTCTGAAGTTAAAATAAAGGGGTGCCCCTGTGTGTAAGGCAGTGGTGGCAGAGCCCTGGGGACTGTCTCATCTCAGTGGACCTACAGATTTGTACACAGATCTTGGAATTCCCCACATGCTGTAATATCTTCCCTACCTTCTCACCAGCTAATTCAGCAGCAGGGAGAAACAGTCCCACTGCTAGAGCAAAAAAGTTGTTTCATATCTCCTTGTCTTTTCTCTAGAGATTCCCCTGATTTCCATACAGATGTCCCACTTCCTTTTCTTCAAGCAGTGAAGTCATCCTGCTGAAGGGCTGGGCCATGGGCAGCACTGGGGCTCTCACCACCCCTTTGGAAGGATGTCATTTGTCATCCTGTGTTTTCTGGTGGCAGAAGGGAAGTGCAGTGAGCAAACATCTGGTCTGTGTGATTTCCCAGACCTGTCAGCTCTTTGCATGATGATGTCTTGATGGATCTCTTCCACTTTGGTCCCTGCACCCAGAAATGGGCCTCATGTGTGCAGAGATGAGCTCAAAGCTCAGGGAGATGTTGGTGAGTCTTTAGAGTCACTGACTGGCTGCACCACCAGCAGGGAATGCTGAGCCTCTTCCCCTCGTGGTGTGTAGGACAGCACTCTCATAATTAACTAATGAGTTTAACCTCATCAAACAAGGCAGGAGGAGGAGAGGGATGCTGGGGCAGGAGCCAACATCAGACTCTGCTTCTGGGAAAGGCTGAGCTGACATTTCTGGGAGCTACAAACAGCTTCCCACCAAAAGAGGCACTGGTTCAGCTCAGAAATGAGGGTCAGGATGTGATTTCTGCTTTGAAGATCTCTGGGATTAACTGGGAAAAGGGACATGGCCCCTGACAGAGAGTCAACCCATCACCATTGGGCTCTAGAAAAGCCAGATTAGCATCCAAGTTCCTGCAGGTTGGAGCCACCTCTGTACCTGTAAGTGATACCCATGAACAAAGTTCATTACTGTAGAAAACAGAATTAAGTTTTCATGTTGTTATTATTTTTTTTCACAGAAATAGCAATTTATGGGGTTGATCAAATGGATGCTATTACAAGAATTAGGAATTCAGTTAATCCTCATAAAGTCCTATTTTCTGAGTCATAAATGCTGTTCTCCTCCAGTGTTCTGAAACACTAAGGAAAATCTCAATACGTGTCAAGGTTTTACTAAATAATCTTCTTTTTCTTGAGCACAAAGCAGTTAAATGGGAGTTTTCATTTGAAGACTGGGTATTTATCTTTGGGATGCACTGGTTTCAGTTTTGTGGGGTTTTTTTGGAAAGGCAGTGTCAGGCACCCTTAAAATTGAAGGTGAGGTTGAGTTTTATCTGGAAGAAAAAACATGTAATCCATGGAATTGAAAATTACAGTCCTAGGATTCAATCCTATACCACTGGAGCAAAATTCTCTCAATTAAAGGCTCATGAAAACATCTGCACCCTGTCCTCAGATGATGAGAGTTTAATTTCACTGTTCTTAAAATGTTAGGATTAATAATTTTCTGTGTGTATTCTGAATGGAATTATTATATAATATTATATACAAGATATAACATAATAAATACATAAAAAGATATAAATAAATAAACTGTTGCAAAATGTATTATAAAATAATAACACCCAACACTACACATTTGAGCAAACATGTATAACAAACAATACATTTTGACAGGAGGAGATTCTGCCTTTCCCTGCTATAAATATGAGCCCTTGGTGGGTGTTCAGTAGAGTAAAGAAACACTCATGAATAAGTATGAATGAAATTAATTTTATTTTTCGCTTTAAGACACAAAGTGCATTTTAAAGAGTTATCCATAAACTCCATTTCTAAAAGAAACAGCATCAAACCTAACAGATCTAAACTTTATACCATGAACTTCACAATTTCTCTTACACAACATTAAGACATCTCTATGTACAGTACCAATAAATATGCAGCAAACATTTTCAGTGCCTTTTTGACGTTTTAATATAAAACTCTACAACCAATGGAAGAACAAAACTAGATTTGTGCAAGAAGGAGAGCAGCTGGAGAGCTATTTGAGGTCATAATTCAGCAGAAGACCCAACCAGTGCTGAGTTATGTTGCTCAATAAGGCAGGTTATAATCTCTCAGGCAGTGCCTTTCATGTCTTTCCAAAGGATTTAGCAATAACATGTATAAGGCAAGAAGAATTCGGAAGTGTCACTGCAAAGTTCACACTTTGCAAGAGAGTCATGCCCAGGGTTGGTACCAGGTCTCCAAAAGGAACGAACAGTGGAGCTCTGATTTCCTCTGAGAACCTGCCTGGTGGATGCTGAGTGGGTTGGAAAACACAGCCCTTACTCAGCTGCCTGTCCAGGAGCTGAGGTTTCCATGGCCTTGGACCTTCCTGAGAGGGCAAATCACTCCATTTCAGCTTATCCCTGAGGACAAAGTCTCCCTGTCCTGCCAGAGTGAACTCAAAGCTCTTCCCAAAAGCTGGATGTAGTCACTGGGATGTTGAACTTGTCCCCAGCCGGGAAAAAAGTTCTTCATGCAAGAGCAAAGATGAGAAGGGTCAGATCCAGCTGGGGTTGGGCATCACGGATGGGAGAGTTAAACCCTCGTGTCCTAGTCTGGAGGATGAATCCCATGGAGTAACAGCTTTACAGGATGAAAGGGAAGTTCGCCTTTCCCTCAAGATTCATGTCCGGGTGTGTATTTGTGGGGTGTTGTGCCCAGGCAGTACCTGGGCAGCTTTACCCACCCACCTGGCAGTGTGAGTGCAATGCAATCACCACTGACACCAAGTGCCTCTCTTGCTTTTAGCTGGGAAAACACTACACACATTCCTCTGCACCCTGGGAGAGAGGCACCTCCAGAATCCACACCTCCCCTGGGATGTGCAGCCTTTGGAGATGTTCTTCTCTTCCCCTAAAATGCCAGAGAGGGAGCCTAGAGATTTATTAAGAGTAGACACCTTCTATATGATTAAAGGAAGCCACAGTGCTCCCGTAGAGGGACTCCATGTGCCAGTGTATTTGGACTGCAAAGATGCTGCCTCAACTTATTGCCCTAAATGTGCAAAGCACAGAGTAAAATGGCAATAAAATTGAATTCTGCTTAGCTCAAGTTAAAATGGAAAATAATAATAATAAAATTATAATTTGCTTTTGCTGTTCTTTTAAGTGTGAGGTAGATATTGGAGTTAAAAAAAAATAAAGCATCAAACAACACAACATCTTTTTGGTGTGACAGGGCAAAGCAGTCTGATTCCCACGGCCTAATTAACTCTTGGCTGACCTACACAGACTGTTAACAAAACCTCTCAGGGATTTGCAAGTGGGTGGAAAACCAGGGCACACAAATGTCCTCCATCAGAGTGTTCAAGAGAAAACTTTCCTTGAGCCAAAACACAGAGCCCTTCCCCAGAAACCCCTTCTGAAGCAACTTAAATATAGTGCTCTGAATTCAAGCCAGGAGAACAAAACAAATTTTGAAAATACAAAATAATATGCCCAGTGGAGAATGTTTCTCGATTTTGGTCATGGAAAGAAAGAAATTTGCATTCTTTGCAGCAGAAGAATTGAAGATAAGTACACTCAGGACGAGAAATATGGATCTAGTTCTGCTCAAAGGGTAAGGACAGCAAAGCTTGAGCTGGAACAGGGCTGAGGGTGTCTTCAAACAACACTTTGAGTTTCATTTGGCCAAAATTCCCTAGCTGGGTTGTGCCTGTCAGTCAGGGGCTGAGCAAGTTGGGAATTCCCAGTTCAATTCCCAAGCTGCCAAGGTGTTTTCACATGTGGTGGGAGGTGGGACAAACGTGGCTCTTTGGCCAGGGGGGTGGAACTGTGGCTTCTGTCTCCCTTGGGTCCCTGACTCTGGGCTGACAGTGGTGCCATGATGGTTTCTGGTGAGCACTTCTGTTCCCCAGCATTTGTTTTCTTTCAAAATAGACTGAAAAATAACAAAGAGAAGCAGCTGCTCCCTGAGCTGCAAAGGGGAAAAGGGATTGGGAAAGAAAAGCTGCTCAACCTTTACATTTTTTGCCTTATGAAATGCAAGTGTCTATAAATTCCCAGGGGAGAGTCTGAATCTGAGTTCACTCTGAGGAGGGACCTCTAATTGCATGAAATTATGAATATTCATACAGTAACCCACAATAAAACAGGATTCTTAGACACCAGCAGTACCCAGCTGCGGGAGCTGGTCACTCTGAAATGGGATACTTGGTCAGTGTCTTTGGAAGGGGACCAGCATCAAAAGTTGTCACATTAGTTAAGCTGCGTTTTTATTATCATAAAACTTGGAAAAGAGAAGCTTAGTCAGTTCTTCTGGTCAATGCATATCAGTGCTGAGGCACAGACAATATAGAACATTTATATAAAATCCTTTACAGTAGCAAAATGCTATACTGGTGTGTAACACCCAGATCTGGGCAAAGACTCTTGGTAGTTTCTGATTCTTCTAAAGAATGAATTCTCTCCTCATTTCTCATCTGAAATGATGGGCCACTCAGGAGATAAATAAAACAAAGCACAGCATGGTCAGTTATACCATACAGGGGTGGAAAAAGAGATTCCTCCAAAACTCTGCAATATCCCTGGTGAAAATTCCAGGGTGAATTCCTTAATCTATTCCTTGGGCTGTGGGGTTGGGCTCTGCTCATCAACCCACAGCCCTGGGACATCCCAAATCACCTCATCAGCATCCTTTGTGATTCCTCCAAAACTCTGCAATATCCCTGGTGAAAATTCCAGGGTGAATTCCTTAATCTATTCCTTGGGCTGTGGGGTTGGGCTCTGCTCATCAACCCACAGCCCTGGGACATCCCAAATCACCTCATCAGCATCCTTTGTGATTCCTCCAAAACTCTGCAATATCCCTGGTGAAAATTCCAGGGTGAATTCCTTAATCTATTCCTTGGGCTGTGGGGTTGGGCTCTGCTCATCAACCCACAGCCCTGGGACATCCCAAATCACCTCAACAGCATCCTTTGTGTCATTTGGGTTGTGGTTTACACCTCCAGGCTCTAATCCTGCCACCACACATGGGCTGGGGAGTCCATGCAAACACTCCTTGCTTGGGAGGGTGATGGACTTTTGAGGGTAAACACAATTAAAACATTCCATCCCCTTTTAATTAGAGGGATGTAGGTTGGACTCCTCCCAGATGGGACAACTCAGTGGTTTTTCCCTTTAACCACATTGTCAGGACTAACTACAGCATAGGTTCATGTCGGTAGGATTGGAGCTGCATTCCTTGGAGCTTGATTAAAATTTACTTTTGCAAGTTCCTGGAGAGAAAGTTAATGCTTTTCACCAATATTTAGTTTTTAAGGGGAAAGGAAGTGGGAGATAAGTGATTTTTTTTCATGAATTTGGGTTGTGTTTAGTGTTAGCTTTTGGGGGATCAAAGAGATTAGGGAAGAAGACAATTCATAGGATCTAAAATATTTTGAGCAGATATTAAAAAAGATACTTTGAGCTGTTATTAAAAATTAATAATAATTTGATACTTCTTCTTTCAATGGTTTTGCTCTGAAAAGTTCTTTTGGGTTTTTTCTTAAGAAATGGAAGGGTGAAAACTTGAAATCATATGTTTTTCCTCATTTAGCCTGAGCTTCCTATTTCACCCAAGCAACTTTTCCTATTTCACCCTTTTTCTCCAGCTTCAACTTTTTCTGATAATAGTTTTCGTTTCAAAACCACCCAAAACAAATCACGTGTTCGGTTTGACCACAGACTTTGAGGTCACTGGTTCCCATGACCAGATTTTATCAGCTTCTCATTCAATTGAAAATGCTGATGCTTCTAAATCTCACATCTCCAGAAATGCTTCACGTTAGAGAACATTGTCTAACTTCATATACACAAATTTCTGAGGAAACTTGTGTCCTTATTTAGCTTTGAAAAATGTGAGAATTCCCAGTTTAGGCTCAGTTTGTTGGAGATATTTCACTTTAAGCTTGACCTTTGTCTTACTTAAGTGGTTTTAATCTGAATTCATGCCATTGATTTCTGTGGAGGAATATTTGGGTCAGAATGAGGCCCTGAATATTTATTATATTTGCTGATTGCTGTTACAGAAACATTATTAGCATTGAGAGGGAAGAAAAAAAGAATTTCCACTAGGGGAGATGTGGGGATTAATATTCCTGCACCACTTTAAAACAAGTAATGCCAAATATATTATTTTATGCCACACAGAGTGTGCCAAATGTGCTAAAAGCTCATGTGTGTAACAGGCCGTAAAAGCTGGTTCTTATTGGACTAAAATAAATATTTCTGTGCCATGGACAATGAATTGAGAGGGTCACACCTGTAATGGAGACAAATTGGCTTGTGAAATTCATTGTTAGTGCACAGTGGACACAAATACTGTGCTTTGTGCTAAAAAAAAGGCTCCTTATTGCCAATGGGCTTCCCAGAATTTCTATGGATTATACACAAATACACACGTCTATGTGTATATATTCCACAGAAAGCACTTTGGTGGAATGCCAAGCTGTGCATCCACCACTCCTCTCCCCTGGGCCTCGTATTCCCCACCACTCAGTGCATCAGGATCAGCTGATGATGACTTTGGAGGCAGTTCCTATGGAGATCTGCTGGCCAAGCCAACCAGGATTGGGTTGTGCCCTCAAAAAAATGCTACATCATCTCATCTGTAGGAAAAAAGAGAACTTTCTGAATTACTGTCACTGTCTAAGAATAGAATCACAGAATCACAGAATCGATTGGGTTGGAAAAGATCTCCGAGATCATCAAGTCCAACCCTTGGGCCAACTCCAGTCCCTTTACCAGATCATGGCACTCAGTTTTATTTTTTAGATAGTTTCCACTCCAATTTTCCTCAAGGATAAGCCAAATTCATCCTATATAGCACTTCACAGAAGTTTTCCTACCTAGTTCCTGGCAATCACCTATCCTGGACAGATCACTTTGAAATTTTCCCTGTATGAGATTGACCACATTGCTTTGGGTGCTCTGCAAGAGCTGCAGATCTCATGTTTTCATGAGTTCAGATCCTATTTTGGGCACACAACCAAGAGAACAGAAGCTCAAAAGGACTCCACGTGGGGTGTTGAGGGAATACTTGAGAATATCCGAGATGTGGAAAGTCTGCCAGGGAATAATTTGGTCTAGAACTGCCAAGGGTGTGAGATTTCAGCAGATTTTACCATGGTGTGGGGGGCCCCTGAGCAGTAAGAGCAGCCCTGCCAAGGCTGGATGACCAGACAGCCTTTCTGAGAAGGAATGAGGGCAGGTTTTGTGTGCTGGACACTGAATGGATACCCAGGGAATAAATGCTCCAGTTTCACCTTCAAAACAAGTGCAGAACAGGTGGAGAAAACATGGGAGGAAGGACTCAAAGATGGAAGTGAATCCGGCTGATGAAGACTCAAGAGGATCCTCTGGCCAAGAGTGTTTACAGATCTTTACTTTCACTTTCTGCCATCCCAGCCCATTGTGAGATGTCAGTTTTTTCTGAGCCCTGGGGCGACTGTGAGAGGGAACTGGCATGGAGGAGATGGCACTTGGATGAAGATGAGTGGACAGGGCCAAGAAGGTGCCTGTGGGAGGAAGAAACCAAGAGGACAGCTGAGCTGTGGATGTGGGGAAAACCAAGGGCAAGTCAAAGAGAGGATGAGAAGCCAAACTGGGATGAGGTTGAGATACATGGACATTTTGAAGGTCTCCCAGATGGGCACTGCCAACACCCAGTGACTCAAGGAGGATCTGGAAGCAAGAAAAACACTTGCTGAGGAAAGGAGGGCAGGTGAGGATGTTCTCCTGGCTGTTGGGATGTGTTTAGTGCTGACTCAGTGTAGATGAAAGAGTGAAGGGCTATGGGATCCAGGTGCTACAGAATAGGGAAGGATGACCCTAAAGCCTTTATTTTTTAGACGATTTACTACATAAAAGACCTGCTTGTTTTCATGTCAGCACAAAGGTGCTTACACCAAGCCATGAAGGGGCAGAAATCTGGTGTTGTCTGGACCTTCCCACTTCCTACTCTGCTCCCTTCACCCCCAGTCTTGGCCTTTCTGCTCCACATTTTGGCAAGAAATGTCTCCTCTTGGGAAGAGATTTGCCATGGGCAGAGCAGCCTGGTGTCACTGCTGGCTGGGCTGAAGAAGACATGGATTTCATAGCTGGGTGATCTACACCAAAGAACTTTGCCCAGTTCAGCTCCTCAGCTACAACTCCCATTCCCAGAGCTCTGGATTCCCCAAGTTCAGCGGCTTCCCAGCACTGAGGGTGAATTTGGGCTCCACCATCACCTTCAGTGGGAACATCAGCTTAGGAAATCAAGCCTTGCTGTAACTTCTGGCCAAGAAGGGGAAAAATGGAGGAAATCCAAGGAGGTCAGGCAGGAGAGAGAAAAAGCTGCAGAGGGTGAGGGTGGTGGGTGCTGGGGTATGAGACCTCCTGGAAGTTCAGGGTGTGAAGTCCAGATCTGTGAGGACATGAGTCATTGCCAGGGAGGTGTTTGCTGCAGGAGCAGAGGGAAAGTTGGGGACATTCCCTGAGAGACACTAAGGACCATGAAACCAGGTAAGGGCAGGGTGGGAGGTGAGACACTCCTGAGCTCCACATCTGGCCATGGCACACCAGGATCGTGTCTCTACACCTTTTGACCTCGTGTAGGGACAACTGGTGGCCAACCTTCACCCAGGGCAAGGCTGGGGAGTTCCTTGAGCTCAGGGGGCCACCAGTGGCAATAGTTGTAAGGGGAAGCACTAAGATTTCTTTAGTTGCACTTGCTTTACATTTAACAGAATAGAAAGCAAAATATTGCAGAGGTTTTTCTCTCAGGATTTCAGTGGCTGATTTACAAGTGTGCAAAGTTTTGCTTTGTGTCTCTCTCTGCCTTGATTTTTCTCTTTTCCTAATATTAGGACCTGGAAGGGAGATTCCACTTTCATGCTGAAAGTGTTGGTGTGTGTTCCCTGGATCTCTCACATAATATTTTGAGGCTTTATGTTGACTTTGAAAACCTGTAAACACTTTTTTGGAGAAAACAAAAATTTCAAGTAGCTGCTGCAAAGCACAAGATACAATTTTAATCTACTTTACAGGAAAGTTGAAAGGGATTAATGAAGTAATTAATAATTAACCTGAGCTTTATGTTAGTGCAAAGTACTGAGTAAATCTGTTCATAAGGAAATTATGAAAAATAATTACCTTTTAGAACTGAGAGGCTGAAGAAGAGTCAGGCAAAACTATACTGGAAGTGCTGGAGAAAGTTCAAAACCACTTTTTTTTTTTGAGTTGAGGAAATTACACATTGGAGGTGGAAACAGTGACATAGCTCAGCTGCAATATTCCTGCTCAACGTTCCTACCCACAGCCATCAAACTGTTCCTCCTTAGCTTACAAGGTTTTGAAGAACTTTCAACTTTTACTTTTCAAAATACTTTTTTTTCCCTCCAATCAGTTTTTCATTGTTGTTTTTTTGGTTTGTTTGGTTTGGGGTTTTGGTTTTTGGGGGTTTGTTTGGTGAGATCTTTCTTTAGTGTTTTTTTTTTTTAGTTGATGTTTTGTTTTGGGTTTTGGGGTTATTTTTGGTGACTTTTTTTTTAGTGGTTGTTTTGGTTTGGGTTTTTTTTTTTTTCGTTGTTTCAGTTCAACCTGAAGCTTCAGCTTTCTCTACCCACTAAATTAAGGCTCCAGTGAGCTGCAGGGGAGTGATGGTACAGAGGAAGGACAACAGCAGGAATCGCACCCCAGCGCACACCCACAAAGCCAAAGTCCAAGGAGGTCCCCCCAGGGCCCTGAAGGGACGGCCCCACCAGCTGCTGCCAGAGACTTACAGTAAAAAGGCCCCAAAGAAAGTTTTGTGCTCCTTGGTGTAATCCACCAGCTTGATGTCACTGACGTTGACCATCAGCTTGTCTCCCACTTCTAAGGAGACCACAGCTCCCAGATAAATGGGCTGGAACCAGCCATTCCAGTTCTCACTGAGGGTCTTGGTGCCCGTCAGCAGCTGGGTGGGCTCGGGGTAACTGTCAGTGACCTTGGTGATGATCTCAGTGACAGAACTGGGTCTACTGGTACTCTCAATGGGCCCTCGGAACGTGACCTGAGCATAGACATAGTAGTCCCCAGACACAGGAATCACCAGAGCGTTGCTGGAATAACTCAGGTTGTTCTTGGTAAAGGCCAAGCCTCGCTTGTCTTCCCACTGCAGGATGGGCAGGTGGCTCCCCACGGCGCTGCTGAGGTCTTGTCTCTTCACTGCAGGAGGGAGAGAGAGGGAGAGGAGGTGGGTTAGCTCAGTGCTGCCAAGTGCCAGAGGATGTCTCTGCTCCAAAGGGCATGGAATTCCAATAGGCTGATCAGAGGCTTGGGACAGAAATGGTCTCATTTCCCAGCTTGAAACCTGGGGTGAGTTGGCTGCAGGCCAACTGTGAAGTGGGATTTTCAAGGGTGCCCACAGGGTGCCCACAGCTCAGAAATCAGGAGTGAAGGTCACGGAGGCTTTTGGAAGACCTGAACCAGCATGAAGGGGTTTGGTGTGCCTGGGGGTCCTGGTTGGAGGTCAGATCCCAAATGATGGGACTCTCCTTCCTAAAGGCTGAGCCTCTGGCACTGGGGTGGCTTTACCCTGTTATTTCACCTTTTTACAGAGTAAAAACCTTGTCCTTTAGTGAAACCAGCACTGGGCACTTGGACTCATGAGAACCATGCCTGAACCTAATGTGTTGGCACAGTAAGAAGCAATATTGAGACACCCTTTCCTTCAGCAGGGATGGGCTGCAATTCTGTCTCTGAGACAGACACTACTGTGCTGGCACAATGCCCACAATGCCCACCACGATGTGTCACCAAGCTCTGAGACACTTGAACTTCTCTTCCTGCCAAGTTGCTCCCTGAGCTTTCTCAGCCCTTCTCTCCAGCTTTTCTTCCTGAGTACTCTCAGGGAAATCCTTTGTGTAGAACTGCCTTTGGTTTCCCAGTTTACCAGCTCAGGAGACCCCACTATGCTTCAAGAGACCCAATTTTAGAAGCAGTACATTATATTTAAAACCATTTTTATCTCTTTTCTTAAAAAGCTTTGCTGGGACAGAACACTAAGTTTGGTGTCAGCCTCAACATTCCTACAGAACTTTTCCCAGTAGCTGATTACAGGCAGAGCTCTGATCCTCATCCCACCATCAGCTGATCCAAGCTGAGGATGCTCCCCAGGCTGCAGAGCTCTTGGGGGAAGATTCAGGGAACTGCTGCCCTGTTCCCCTCACCTTTCCTCCACTACTTAAATTTCTCTCACACAAGAGGCAGGAGAATAACCCTCAGCACTTGCTCATTTTCCTTCAGGGAAGCAAAAGTTATCTCTGCTCTTTACTCCCTGCCACATAAAATTGCTGTGGTGAAACACCAGCTGAGGCAGTGGAAAGGAAGAGGGTAAAACCCATTCAGATTCTGCCAGGTATTAAAATGAGCCCGGAAAAATGGATGGTGAATGTTGAGAGTGACTGAGGGAACTGATTGCCAGGACCTGAGACCTTTTAAATGAACTTGATGTTTAAAGTTCGTTTTGATTCAGTGTTTGGGGAAGGGGTTTGTGTGAATGGGCAGGGAGGCAAACAGAATGCAGGTAAGGGAGGCTTTGAAATTCCCTTGGCAATAACCATTAGATTCATCCTGGGTGAAATGAGATTCAGAAAAAGGAATGTTCCCAGCTCCCAGGGGCATCCATTTCCCTCTCTTTCCTGCAACAAATAATCCACAAGGAGACCAGAAGGTGTTGGGAGTGCAATTCCTTGCATATTCTCTGAGTATCATGACAAAATAATGCCCTTTTTATAGCCTGCCCATCAGTTCTGCTGAAGTGTCAAACCTTTCTGATCTTTCCCCAGGAGGCAAAGAACATGAGGAGAGTATTTCTGTGGGGGGAAACAACAGACATGGATTGTGGTAACAGGCCAAGCTAAATTATGGAAGAATTATAAGGTTTAGAGCCATTGGAGCTTTGCCTGATACAGAGAGAGAGGAGTAAAAGAAAGTGAAAGTAGTCATGGTCTGCCTTCATCCCCATCCACCTCTGAGTGTTCTGAGTCCTGGCAACAGCTCAAGCAGCTTTGAGTCACTCTGAGGTTCACAAGAGCTTGAAGTAACATGTCAAAGAGAACATCTCCCAGCAGAGGAAAACTTATCTGAGATAGGAAGGACCAGAATATTCCCAGAAAATGTCCTGGGCTCTTTTCTTTCTCGGGAATTTTGGGAGGAAATTGAGGAGAAGCTGCCTGTGAAATACTCTGGTGTGTGTAGAATGACGCATTTCAAATGTCAATGACACTCCATTCCTCAGCCTTTCTGATAACTAAGAGGGTCTCAAATGAAGTACACCATTTCAAAACTTCTAGAATTAGGCAAGTGTGACAGTTATAACCTCCCTATTAGGATAAATCTCACTCTTATTGAAGCTCTCTATTTTCAAGTTAATTAGTTTTCCCCATGCTTTCAGTACTGGTCAAGAGGAAAAATACATGTTCAAGTGCCTTTGAATACAGTCCAGATCCTTTTCGAGTAGCAGCTGTACTTTGTACTTATCATTTATTTATTTAGTTCATAAATGATGGAGCTGCACTTCCTGAAAATACACCTATTGTGCTCATTCTTGGGGTCAATAAAATCTGCTGTTAATAAGGGATTCATTGTTACAGTTCCATCCACGAAAAATTTCTGCCATCCCTTACTTCTCCTGTGCCCAAATCCCTTTTGGTTTAAGCCCTATTGCTTGTCAGATTTGAGAGGTATTTTGCTGAACCTGGGAGGTTTCTACAATTCTGAGACGTCACCAATGTGAGGGTCTAATCCTGAACTCCGTGCTTGGAGTCTCAGCAAGGGAGTGGAGGCTGAGCCTCCTGTTGTAGTCAAGCCCTTGTACAACGTGCCCTGCAACATTCCTGTGGCTGCAGAGTCTGTGTTCTGTTCATGCCCTGAGAATTCAATACAGCCCTTAAAAGGTCATTTGGAACAGAAAGTGATGCTCTCCCCAGATTTAGTGGTGTGCTTGGCCACCATTGCAGCACCATAAATGGGAACGAGGTACCTGGGGGGGGTTTCTGCAACATAGTTCATCCAGCTGTGCCACAGCTGGTGACAAGAAGGAACACTTGCTGCTCTATATCTCGACCCAAAGTACAACTAGATAAGTAGAAAGGGGATGAAGGCAGGGATAGAGCAGTCAGCACCAAGGGTACACCAGAGCACAGCAGAGAAAGGGGATGGAGAAAAGTCTCAGCTGGATAGTCCCAAGACTCGTGCCATTCCTCACTGGGCATTGCCATCCAGGGAGAGGAGAGCCTGAGGCCAGCTGAGATAAGCTCAAAGCACTCAGTGTGTGTTAAAAGGCCAAGAGCAGGTGGAAAATTCACCCTAAGGGAATGCACACCAAAACATTGAGTTATTCTGCTACTGCCCATTCAGTGGCACGTTCCTGTGGAAGGGCTCTGGCCACTTCCCATTCCTCTCACTCCTCTGCTCTCACCTCCAGAAATAAGTGCCTAAAACCAGAAAAAGACAGAGAGAAGAGAGATCTGGAAGAGACTTCCTACAAGTGAGGGTTTGTGGTCTGCCACCTTTACTTTCAGAAAGGTTGGGGAACGTGACAAAGATTGGGAGAATAATGATTCCTTTTACACTTTCTATGCACAAGTCATGATTTCTGAGAAAAGAAAACCAGAGTGGAACCAAAGAAATTACTATTCACAAACTTTAATGCAACAGGAAATATTTTCTGACTGCAACATCCTGTTAAGTTTGGAAACTCATTTCCACAGGATAGAAACATGTTTGGGCTTAGGAAAGGTCAAAGATAAGTCCATGGATATTGGGTTCCCTGATGCCTACATAGCACAGCAGGTTGGGCACAGCCTTTCTGAAGGGTGAGATAAAATCCCCGTCATTTGCTCTTTTCATGCTCTTTGTCATGGCCAACAATGACCTGAAACTTCAAGTCGGGGGGGATGGGGATGGTCCCAAGGAGGCTGCTTGGGAATGATGGGGAAGGAAGTTTTGTAAATATGAGGCCTGAGGAAATCTGAGGAAAACTCTGGGGTGCTTCCTGGTGGCAACTGGGCTTTTGAGGAACACAGGGAAGTTACCAAGACCAGAGCAGTGCTTGGCTGCTCCTCTGAGGCACAGCACAGGGAGCCTCTGGATCTCTTTTGGCACAGAGCTCCCCTTGGAAGCTCTAACAGACATGGTCCTTCTGCTCTTGCAAACATGCTCTTGAGCAAAGATGCAATTTTGGACAAGGACAGGTCAGTTTTGGAGCTCTACAAACCCACATGCCAAAGGAATGGAGACCATCAGGAGGGACCTTGTGGATTAGGGAGAGAAAACTATGCTGGGAAAGCAATCAGCCCTGAACTACTGATTGAGTGAACCCTGGAGGTTTGTGTGAAGGATCAAAGCATGTCCTGCATGCTTCAAGTTGGAAAGTGCATCCTGGGGACCTCTCAGGGCTTTGGGGAAGCCTCTGCTCTGAGCTGTGCTTTGGAGAGGTGTAAATTGTCTCAGGCCTCGTGGAAAACCCTTCAGCATTTTTCCCTCTTCTCTGGTAATACCTGAATTTTCCAGGTGGGTGGAGCTGGAGAGGATGGGGGATGTCTCAGGGCAGTGTCCTTGGTGTGGTGACAACTTCAAGGCTCAGGTGGTGAGATGGGGACATTGCAAAAGCTGGCAGGCCCTTGGAAAGGCTTGGCAACCCCTTGGAAAGGCCTGGAAACCATTTGGAAAGGCATACAAGCTTTTTGGAAAAGTATGGCAATGCTTTAGAAAGGCATGGAAACCCTTTGGAAAGGCATGGAAACCCTTTGGAAAGGCATGGCAATGATTTAGAAAGTCGTGGAAACCCTTTGGAAAGGCATGGAAACCCTTTGGAAAGGCACAAAATCCCTTTGGAAAGGCATGGCAGCCCCTTGGAAAGATATGGAAACCCTTTGGAAAGGTGTGGAAGCTCTTTGGAAAAGCATGGAAATCCTTTGGAAAGGCATGGAAGCNCTGGAACGATATGGAAACCCTTTGGAAAGGCATGGCAATGATTTAGAAAGTCGTGGAAACCCTTTGGAAAGGCATGGCAATGATTTAGAAAGTCGTGGAAACCCTTTGGAAAGGCATGGAAACCCTTTGGAAAGGCACAAAATCCCTTTGGAAAGGCATGGCAGCCCCTTGGAAAGATATGGAAACCCTTTGGAAAGGTGTGGAAGCTCTTTGGAAAAGCATGGAAATCCTTTGGAAAGGCATGGAAGCTCTTTAGAAAGGCATGGAAACCCTTTGGAAAGGCATGGAAGCTCTTTAGAAAGGCATGGAAACCCTTTGGAAAGGCATGGAAGCTCTTTAGAAAGGCATGGAATCCCTTTGGAAAGGCATGGTAGCCCCCTGGAACGATATGGAAACCCTTTGGAAAGGCATGGAAGCTCTTTAGAAAGTCATGGAAACCCTTTGGAAAGGCATGGAAGCTCTTTGGAAAGGCACAGAAACCCTTTGGAAAGGCATGGAAGCTCTTTGGAAAGGCACAGAAACCCTTTGGAAAGGCATGGAAGCTCTTTGGAAAGGCACAGAAACCCTTTGGAAAGGCATGGAAACTCTTTGGAAAAGCATGGCAATGCTTTAGAAAGGCATGGAAACCCTTTGGAAAGGCACAGAATCCCTTTGGGAAGGCACAGAATCCCTTTGGAAAGGCATGGCAGCCCCTCAGGCATGGCAGCCCACCCTGCAAGAGGGCACTGTGATACCATCTTCCTAACACAAGATAAAGGACTTAAGGGTTCAGTTTGGAATTACCCTTTCCTTGTTTGCTCTGACCTGTGTTAGAGACGATCTCAGTGGAAATGGGGGGATTTTATGGAAATACAGTGTGTGTGGCCTGAGAAAGGCCTTGCAGGAAAAATAAGCTCCAAAACTGCCCTTGTAAGACCCGATTATGCTACAAAACTGGTAGTTCTTGGCAATTCACTGCTCCATGAGGGCTCTCTCAAGCCTTTTCCAGGGGATTCAGCAGATCTCTGAGACATCAGGCACTTATTTAAGCTCAGTTAGAAGAGCTGCTCATTCAGTGGAAGGAACAGCTTGGAAAAATGGTGACATTTTTCTGTCCTTTACCTCCCTTGTGGGGCCTCTCCTACAGACAAAGCCTGCAGCCAATCTGTCATGATCAACAAGGCAAAGCTGATGATTCTCTTCCCCATGTTCCCTGCAACACCTGATCCTATCAGACCCATGGTTATTGCACCACAACATGTGCTGAGTGACCCACAGGAAACACTTCCGTTTGGAACAAGCATTACCTGTCAGGTGTGCTCGGGGCTTCTCTGCACTCGAAAGTGTGTCTGTAACTGAGGGAGAAGGAAAAAAGGAAGATGTAAAGATGTTTGCTGCTGTTCAAGTCATGGAATCAGAGTATTCAACTCCTGGGTCTGCACAGACACCCAACAATCCCACCTTGTGCCCCCGAGGATCATCCAAACCCTCCTGGAGCTCTGGCAGACTTGGGGCCGTGCCCACTGCCCTGGGGAGCCTGGTCAGTGCCCATCACCCTCTGGGGGAAGAGCCTTTTCCTAAGTCAACAAGATGTGAGTGGTGATGGGTGACACCAAGGAAATGTGTGCAGACCCTTTGCATTTCCACATGGCTGAGTCAGGAGTCATTTGCTGTGATCACTTATTGCCTCCACTGAGGTGATAAAATCCCTTTGCAAACAAGTGAGTTTGTCAGACCTGCTGTGGTGGGCCCAGAGTTTGGCACGAAAGGGCTCCCAAATCCCTGCTTTTGCACCTTCAGGGAGTTACACTGACCCCGCAGAGCTGCAGGGGAGGTCTGTGCCTGCACAGCCCTGGGGTTAGGAATGCTCAGCCCTTCAGTGTGGCCCCAGTTACCTCCCTGCACACTGTCACCCAGGTTTGCCTCTGGCTGCCCTGGCTTCTTTGGCTCAGGAGGGATTAGGGTGGTGAGAGCAGAAGGCTGGGAATTGCAGCACCCAAAGGGATGGGGGGAAAGGACTGGCAAACTTACCAGCAGCTACTGCCCGTTGCTTCAGAAAGTGAGAGCCCTTCTCCTCTGTGACCTGCAGGAGAGATTTACAGGCCATTAGCTCAGGGCTGCAGGATGCACCTCCACACAGGGGCTTGTGGGAGTTAGCCCAGAAAATGGAATGTGCTACAGTGAGTTAGTGAGTTCAGCTGGAGCTTTGCTGTAAAACAGTAAGCCCTGACAAGACCTTTCTGCTGTCGGTTTGAAAGTGCATCTCCAAAAGGGTGCCAAGGAGAGGACCTGGGCTCCTGTGGCAGGGATGTTGTTAAACTCCAGTCTTGTCCAAGGCTGGATGAGCTCTTGGCAGAAATGGGAGAGGACCAGCAGAGTGGGCAGTGTGAATTAGCCATTGCTAACTCTCCTCTGGGGTGGTGACTTTGTCCAGCACTGCTGGAGCACCTCTGCTGCTCAGAGCCTTCTGTCCCTCAATCCATGCAGAGCAGACAAAGCAGATTCTCCCCTGTCTCAAGACTCTGCAGTTTGAGCCTTTACAGGCACAAAGGTTCATCCATAAAGAAGAGACTAACTGAGGTGTATCAGCTACACCTGCTTTTCTCACACAGAATTACAGAATCAACAAGGTTGGAAAAATCCTCTGAGACCATCGAGTCCAACCTTTGACCCAACAGCACCTTGTCAACTAGACCATGGCAGTAAGTGCCACTTCCTGCACCTGTCTTATTTCAGGCTGTAGGTGTGTTGCTTAGGTGTGCTCTGAAGGTTGGGCCACCTCCTGGGGAGCCAGAGAGGAGCTGAGCAGGTTTGAGCGCAGCTGGCAGTGGGTGAGCTCAGCACTGCTGACACTGCACTGGGGCAAGGCAGGTTGGCTCATCCTTCCTAACCTCTTACGTCCTAGAGCTGAACATTCACATCACCCCGTCCTGCAGGGCATGGCCCTGGGCCCTGCCAAGTGCCTCTGAAGTTTAGGTGGAGCAGTTCAAAGGCACTCTGTTGCCTGCCTGGCACATGCCTGCTGGGGCTGCTCCTCCTGAGTCACACCCAGGCATGGCCCCGGCTCCTTGCCAAGTGCCAGCTCCAAAGGGAGGGTTCTGAGGGATGCTGACTCTGGATCTGGCTCCCTGGGGTATGAGGAGCATCCCTTGTGCTGTCCCCAGGGCACAGCAGAGAGCAGGCAGTGTGGGATGTGCAGCCAGCTCAGGGCTGGCTCTCAGGGCTGGTCAGGAGCCCCCAGCACGCAGCGTTTGGCAGGAGCCCACGGGGCTGGTGTGGTGTATGGACAGCTACCAAAACCACAGGGAATAAACTGGCACTGGCCAGCTTGCAGCAAAGGGTTTGATGCATTTTTAATAAACAGGCTGAGAGAGTATTAGTATGTAGATGCTGGAGCTGTCTCCTGGTGGCTGTGTCTCACAACAGCTTCAAACACTGCAGGAGAAGTAGAAAATAGATAATTTATATTAGCTGGGGGAAGGAGAATGTTTGTGGAAGAAGAGTCAGGCTGCCTGGGGTTGGGTCTAGTAAACCCAAAGATAATTTCATGGTTTGCCAACAGTAAACATCCGTGTGCTCTGGCAGAAAACCACAGTTTCTAAAATACTCTCTCCAGTGTGTTGGAGAAGGAAAACAGCAGGGAAAAATCTCTTTTTTCCCCTCCCTTGCCCACTGCGCACACACACACACACACACACAGACACACACACACACACACAGACACACACAAACACACACAGACACAGACACACATACAGACACAGACACACACACACAGACACAGACACAGACACACACACACAGACACAGACACAGACACACACACATACATCAGCCAACCCCAGCAGCCTCCTGCTCTGCTGGAGATGCCACCTGGCAGATGGTGGTGTGAAAGCTCAGTGCAGGGCTGAGGGAGGATTGTTGTGTGCTCAGGGAGATGTCTGGGTCCTTCATTCTGTCTAAGGACCTTCTCCAAGGTCCTGCTTGCTGTGGTGTCTCAAGACACCTGTCCTGCTGATGTGACACAGTCACAGCCAGGTGACTTTGTGCTTCCCCGGTGGGAAGCACAAGAGCAGAGCTGAGGATTTCCCTTCCACTCTGCCCTTGCTCTCAGCCACATGTACACAAACATGGGGATATTTATACCACTATTTGTGTGACACTTCCTACATAGTTACCAAGTGACATGTTTTCTAACGGTGCTGAGTACTTCAAGGAGCTACAAATCAATCACAAACCTACATTTAAGGATGGAACTTCTGGGGAACTGTTTGCCTACTTGAAGCCTAATTTCTGCTGAAGTACTTCTGATAAACTTGGATGTTGCAACACAAACAGAGGTGGTAGAAAAAAGGGAAGGACAGCAAGAAGAATTCTGTTTCTTTATAAGAGATAGTAAAATGGTTTTGTTTAAACCCCAAACGTACTTGTTTCCAAAGAAATCCAGATGGAAACTCCAGGTGCAGGAGCTGCATTTATAGATGCTAAAGGACAGTGTGATGTAGCAGACAGAGCAAGGTGCTGCAAGGTGTGAAGTTATCCTGCTGCTTGACAAAGGCATGGCTCTTCTTTTTATTCCCAACTGTGCTATTTGATAGAGAGAGAAATATAAATCTCCTAAAAAAAATGTTTTAGCACTAGACAATGCTCCATAATGAGCAGGTCTCAGCAGTACTTGTCCTAAGTAGGCACAGATGTTGTACAGTGATGGTGAGGAGAGCTAAGCAGCATGAGATAACAGATCATTGACACAATTGGTGCTTTCCCCCCTTTTTCTTTCTTGCTTAGCTGTGATGCTGAAAACTTCACAGCCTTGCTTCCATCTTCAGTTTGGTTACTGGGGAGAGACCAACCAGCCCTGAGAGATGTTGAAAATCCCTGAGAGCTGACTTACAGATACCCTGGACAGGCAGCTGGTTACTCTGAAGGCCTGTATACAAAACACTTCTACATGGTTTTGGTACCAAGAATGTCCAAAAGCCCCAAGCCATTTATACCCAGATATTGCTAACCCCAAAAGGAAGGGCTGAACATCCCCTGTTCATGTGCTTTGGCTCTTGAACCTCTGGACAAGGCCAGGGATACTCAGTGGATAACTTTGTGGGAAGAGCAGCTGGCACTGCAGGCAGAGGGATTAACAAGCAAAACATCCCCAGCACCTCCATCCACTCCATTTTTAGCACAAGGCACTATATTTACAGCTCATACGTGGTACATAGACCCAAATTTTGCTCTCTCCAGACATGCTGCATGGCCTGGGCTGGGCATTTTTGGCAAGGACTTGTCCAGTGCCAGTAAAAACTGGCTTCAATAAGAACATTGTTACTGGACAGTAGTGCCCAGAGGAAGCCTGTCCCCAGGGCATGTGCTCTTTGCCTTCTGTGCCCACAAGGACCATGTGCATTCAGCAGCAGAGGCCAGTCAGGAGTTTTCTGCTGCCCATGGAAGGGGCATCCCAACAGCTGGGCCCATACAGGGGCAATACTCATTGCTCCTCCCTGGGCACTTCTCCCTCCTTACAGATCAGGGAACCATTTCAGGTTCTCTTTCCCAAATGGACAGGACTTTTCTGAGTTTTGTTGCCAGATTTCTGACTTCCTTTGAGGCAGGATCCAGGTGGAGCTGCTGGGACTTTCAAGTCCCTCCTGCACTGCAACAGCTCCCTTCTCCATTGCCAAGCTGACATGGCACAGGTATGGCACACAGGCTCACATGAGTCCCTTGGACAGGTTCTGGAATTTCTCTTTGTGCTGCTTGTGGTCCTGACATGCCAAGGATGTCACAAAAAGAAGCCTAAGTACCAACGTTTCCAGGCCACAGGACTTGCTGCTCTGCTTGCCTGGGTCAGCTGAGCAGGTGCTGAGGCAGCCAAAGATTCTCCTGCTGAGCTGCTCTTTGGAGAGATTTGTGAACTCAGACTGAAACTTGGCTTTCCTTTGGGGAATGATGCAGTCCTGGACCTTCCTCTGCAAGGGCACTACTAGAGTCTTTACACGGATTTCCTGCTAATAACACAACCCACGTGCTATTATGTAAAGAACTCTATTTCCTCACCTCACTCTGTCTTCAAACACAAAAGAAAGGGGTTTCTCTTTCCAAAAGGAGGTGTGTAACGAGTCTGGAAGACATCCAGGGAAACCATCATCAGACTTGAATTATTCATGCAAGATTCATTGTATCATAACACAGACAGAACACTGGCTGGCTCACTCATGTTGCTGTAATATAACTTGCCCTGCTTTTTCCTGAAAGGGCAATTTCCAGAGGAAAAGGTGAGTTTGCATCTCTCCAGAGGCAGGAGGTGACACCATGTGCACCCACACAGATGCTGAGATGACCAAAGTGCCTCACCCCTCAGGCAGAGTGCCAGGAGAAACACACCCCTGTTGCACAAACCTCCCCTTCTCCTCCTCCTTGCTCCAGGAAGGACTGGCTCAGGAATTTACTTTGTTTTCCTCTCACATGCTGAGTCCCTCCCTCCTCCCAGGACTGTCCCCAGAGCACGAGAAGGTGACAATCCAAGCGTGTGTGGGCTGAGTCCTGGAGGAAGGAGAGGACTCCTCTCGTGGGCTCCTTGTGGTGAGGGTCAGCAAACCAATGCTCATCTGGGGCAAACCTGGGTCTGCCCACCTGTCCAGGATGCCCAGGACACCCACAGCCCAAAACCAGTGCCACAGAGAGCTCTGACACCGTCTGGTCTCAACAGTCATCCTGGGCTATCAATGGGGAAGGAGCCATTTAGCAATCCACTTCTGACCCTTCAAACACGGAGGGAAATGCAAAAAGACATTTTCCCAAGAGCCTTTATGCCCAGAAAGATGCCCATGAACTGCAGGACTGAGCTCCTGGGTTCAGTGTGTAATGTGGCTCTTTAGGGGCTTCACAGAAAGCCACCCAGGCAGACAAATCCACCCATCTGGGCTTTCCTGCTTGAGAGCTCTGATGGAACAGTCAGAAAACAGCAGAATGAATGAAAAACTGAGAAGAGGCAGGAACAGCTGAGGTGCAGCTCCTCCCACTGCACAGCAGGCACTCGGGCAGCCCCATGACCTTCCTCTTCCTCCCTGGGACTCTCAGAGGTTGTAAGTCATCTGATCACCTCATTACATCATTGTGGGAATACTATGTGCTAATAATTGAGTGCATATGCATGGAAATACACTCCAGGGTAGGCCAGGCCAGAGCAATTCTCTGGGCTTTTCCTCTTAAGAAGCCAAGACCATTCATAAAATTGCTTTTCTCTGCTAACTGCCAACAGGACCAAGAGCCAAGAACACACCAGACTGATCAAACAAGCTAACACTTTATTCTTCTTTCACTCTAAGACTGCTCCAAGACTGAACTGTTCTGCTCTGTACAACCAGAGAGGATGCAAACAAAGCCCAGTGCAGTGAGACTCTTCACCTCCTGTGCCTCAGCAGCAGTGAGAGGGGCAGAGCAGTCACACACTTCACACATGCAAGTGGCAGATTGAACAGCCTGAGGCGCCACACGGGGCTGCAGGAAGGTAGAACCAGGTAACACAGGTGATGCTGCACTTGGGCATGAGCTCAGGGTCAACCAGGGGCTGGCATGTCCCTGTGCAGCTGCGGGCATGGCTCACACCCTCTACACATCCACAGGCTAAACATGTGCAAGGTTAGAAACCTGCCTTCGAGGCCACTTTTCCTAACCCTGCTTTCTTACCCTAAGTAAGCTCCTAACGAGTACACTAATTAGCTGAGGAATTGCAGACCCGAAGCTAAAATTCTTCAGACCTTTACACAGATACATGCATCCTGATGGCATGGGACAGTCCTGCTGAATTCACAGGCTGCCCTGGGAACAGGCATTTTCTTGCAGGCTTGCACCATAAGGGATGGAGCAGCACAGAATAGTGTTAGAAGCAGCACAGCATGAGATTGGATGGCTGGCAGCAAAGTGAGTGCAGCTGTCAAGGGAGAAGAGCTGCGAGAGCTGAGGAGATTTCTGGATCTAGAGAGAGTTTTAAGGGAGAGTGAAAAATAGGCAGCGAAGTTTAGGGTCAGACTCCTTGTCTCAGACCTCTGCAGAAGTTTACATTAATTAAACATGAGAGCTGGAGCTGTCAGCCCATTGATGGGTGATGGGCAGTGACCCACTGACATCACAGCATGGTCAGCAGACGTTGCTCAAATCAGATACCGGGAGGGAAAGTCTCAGATTGAACCCAAAAGAAGGGAGGAAAATAAACCATCGTGTCAAAATGTGGCTGAAATCAGTGGAGAGACACTGATTTACATCAACTCATGGGTTTTTAAAGCATTTCCTGCAGCATGTCAACAAAAGTTTTGAAGTCATGCCTTGTACTGTGACCTCAGCAGAAGTAAGGCAAGAACAGGAACCGTTAGTTAAAAACTCTGAGCAACAATAAGATTTACCCCAGGCAGTTTTTTTTTTCAGCGTGAGGAAGAAGGAACATAACAGTGAGCTTCACACATTCCCTCAAACACGAGAAACTCGTAAAGAAAATTAAAACCCCCAAATAAACGCAGCCCTGGAGACGCAGGACAGCAACGAGGCGGGAGCGCCTTACCTGGCTGGCACAGGAGCTGGGGGCTCGCAGGTGTCCGAACAGCAGGTAGGCAGTGGGCAGCATGAGGAGCAGCACCGAGAGCAGGCACAGCAGCACCGCGCAGCGTATCCTCCTCAAATCCTTGCGGAGGTGCATCCCAGAGCCCGGGCTGGTGGCGGCAGCCGCTGCCTCCGGAGTTATCTCGACCGCGCACTCCATGCCAGCGCCTGCCAGGCGAGATGCTCTTCCTCGCTGGGAGCAGGGGACGGCAAAACCTCCTGTGGCGCCTGCCCTGCATGGAGACCCCCATTAAATAAGAGCTGTCCCGAGTGTGGGAAGGCACCGCCGCGCACACACACCCTCCCTCCCGAGGAATGCGCCGCCTACAATAGAAACCCAAGCGCAGGGAACGGGAGCCCCGCGCTCCCTGCCCGCTCCCTGCCTTCCGACGGCTTTTTTTTTTTTTTCCTCTCTGTCAGTGCAGAAGGAAGGCAGGAAAGTCCCAGTGGGTGGAACCAGGATAAACCCCGCTGCTGGGCTGGATAAACTTGAAAGCTTTTCCGCATGGCAGGGGGAACGTGAAACCGATGGGAGTGAAAGTGAGAAGCAGGGGGAGAGCGAGGGCGAGCGACAGAGGCGATGGAGCCCGGCAGTTTCTTCTTCCCCAGAGAAAGGGGAGAGGAGTTTAGGGAAGGTGACCCCAAAGAAGGGCTCTGGTTCTCCGAAGCGTTGCTTCATCTCTCCGGTTTAGCAGAATTCCCATCAGGCTGCAAGTTGTTCAATGTGCATCTTTTGCACCAGTCAATGCAGGGTCAGGCCTGAAATGGGATGTTTGGCTGCTGTGGGGTTGGTCTTCTCCCAAACCATTTAAATTGTGCTTTCACAGAAGGCTGTTACTGCGACTTGGAAAAGCTGTGACTTCACTGCAGTTGGAAGACAAATGCATCATCTTACTTTATTGACAGCTGCTATCCCTGATGAGAGGGCTGCTGCCCATGGGCAGCCTCTGGAGCTGCTCAGCAACAGGTCTGACAGAACAAGCTTGGTCAGCAGCTGATGTCCACCTGGAAAGAGCTCCTGAACCCCAGGGAAGACTAATTCCTTGCTTGCTCCCTGCCACTCTGCAGCAGCCCACCCTCCAGAAGGGAAATCCACCCACTTAGGAAGTGCTTGGCAGGACCCAGACTTGGAGATGTTACTATTTAAACTTACCCAGACTGTTGAATTTTGAATATTTTTTCCCCAGGACAGTTCTGGTTAAAATGGAAACTTTCTCTGATGTCTACGTGCACACACAGTGATGGGAAGAAACTTCTCCTTTTTCCCTGGGTAGAGAAGCAGGCTGGAAATTTTCCTATTTCTCAGTGAGGCAGCAGCAACATTTGGTTTCCCCCACCTCCCCATGAAATGCATTTCAGCTTTGGCTGATTATAAATGAAGGCCAAAGAAAGAAAACTATTAGCTCATGTCCCAGGCTCTGTGTAACAACCCTTCTTCCTCATAAAAATTCACGCAGCTCTTATCACAGCAACAACACTGATAGAAATCTTCCTGTTGCAGGAGTGTGGTGCAGCTCTTGGTGCACTGGAAAGCTGAAAGTCATGCTGAGAGCAGAACATGTAGTTTGGTTAGTGAGGATCCCCAAGGCTGTCAGCAGCAAGGATGGGATCCCTGCCAGCAGACAAGAGAGGGAGTAGGCCAGGGAAAGAGAAAGTGGGAAAGAGTAAGCAAGAAATAGTGACCACCAGTATGGTTTATAAGAGAGCTGGTAAATCATAGAATCACAGACTGGTTTGGATTGGAAAGGATCTTAAAATTCATCCCATTCCACCCCCTGCCATGGGCAGGAACACCTTCCACCAGCCCAGGTTGCTCCAAGCCCTGTCCAACCTGGCCTTGGACACTTCCAGGAATGGGGCAGCCACAGCTTCTCTGGGCACCTGTGCCAGGGCCTGCCCACCCTCATAGGGAAGAATTTCTTCTTAATATCCAATCTAAACCTGCTCTTTGGCAGTGGGAAGCCATTCCCTCTTGTCCTGTCAATGCAAGGCCTTGTAAATAGTCTCTCTCCATCTTTCTTTTAGACTCCCTTCATGGCCTGGAAGACCAAAATTAGGTCACCCCAAAGCCTTCTCTTCTCCAGGCTGAACAATCCCAGATCTCTCAACCTTTCCTCCCAGCAGAGCTGCTCCATCCTCTGACCGTCTTGGTGCCTCCTCAGGACTTGCTCCAACAGCTCCATGTCCTTCCTGTGCTGGGCTCAGGGCTGGAGGCAGCTCTGCAGGTGGGATCTCACCTGAAGGGGCAGAGGGAGAGAGTGCCCCCCTGTCCTGCTGCCCACGCTGTGGAATGAGCCCAGGACACGGCTGGAATTCTGGGCAGCAGCACACACTGTTGGCTCATGTGCAGCCTCTCTTCCACCACACGTTCCTTGATAAAGCACCAGGGGCTGTGTGCCAAGGCAAGCCAAGCCACATCACTCCTTGGAGACCTTAGGCATGTGACTGGCTTCCTTCCCTTCTATAATTCACTGTTTGTTTTCACTTAGGCTGTCAAACCTTGAGGACAAGAACTAATCTCTGTTTTTACAGCACCCAGAATGGATTCCAGGGTAGGTGTGGCTCCACTGATCAGCCAGTAAAAAAGCTTGTATTTCTGTGGAAGTGTAGAGATATGATTTACTTTTTTTCCCCCTTGGGGTCTCAGTTGTTTATTCTAGGGCAGAATACTAAAAAAGTGACGCTAATATTTTGACCATGTGGGTCAAAGTTCATTTTATCTTCACTGTGAGTGCCACAGAATGCTTAATACATATTCAAGGCACAGGCCTTTGCAAGCAGATGGCCACAGAGATCTCCAGTCTATACTTGGGCAAACACCCAGGAGTTTATTTTTATTGTATTTTCCAAGGATTTCCAGGTGAGTCAGTTCTGAGTTAAAACAGCTCATAAGAGCTTTTATTGGCCTCAGATTTACTGAAATGGTGTGTGACCTGCAAACCTTTGTCTGTGGATGAGGGTGAGCAGCCAGACCTTGGAGAGCAGGAGCTGAGCTCTTGAGATGAGTCAGGAACTGGCTCATTCTCTTCAGCTGGCTTGGGAGGCCAAGCTGAGAATTTGTTCTTGAGAATCCCAAGAAAGAGAGGAGAAATTTCTTTCTCCTCTCCAGAGCACGAGTGCCCCTGGCAGACAGTGAGCCTGGCATTTGCTGGGAGGGCACTCTGCCAAGGTGGCTCAGCCTTAGAGTTGCCAGAAGAAACCCAGTGCTGGCTGTACTGAGATTGTTTCCCAGCCACCCCCCGGTGCAGGACAGGGCATGGTGACTTTTGGGACTCATCATGGTCTCACCTTTCCCATGAAGGGAACTGGATCATTGCAGGCAGGGCACAGGCAGGGACAGTCCCGCTTGCTTGTTGGCCATGTCATGTCATGCCATGTCATGTCTTGTCATATCACTCTTCATATGTCTCCTGCTGCTCCCCATTTGTCCCCAGCTCAGCTCTCAGCCCTCCTTGTTGTGCAAATTCTCCTGTTCATTTCAGACGTGTCCCAGCCTGTGATCCTTGACTAGTTTCTACTGATTAGAGAAATCTGCAGGGGTTCCCAATCCTGCTCACCTTGGGAGTTTAACGATCTTTAAAGAGGGGAGATGTTTATATAGAGTTACACATATGGAGCTTAGAAATATTTTTATAGATAAGAAAAAGCATGAAAGGAATTAGAGATGCAAAGAGCGAGCTTGTCCCTAGGGCATGTCACCTTTGTGCTCCTGAGTTTTCTCTTCTTTCTGAAGTGCTTTTTGTTCTTTAACATGCTTGTGCATGATGTGTGTGAGGGCATTTTGTCTGAGGACAAGCTGAATCAGATCTATAGTGAGGATAAAGTAGGATACACAGGGATGGTATGACAGCTATTCCTGTCTTTAGCATGGAAAATGTTTCGCATATTTTATCTTTATTCATTCCTTACGTACATAAGGTAGTGATTGTGTTAAATTTTGGGTTCCTGGGGGGCTGGAGCATGTCCAGGGAGGGACAACACAGCTGAGGAAGGGTCTGGAGCACCAGGATCAGCCTGAGGGAGCTGGGGG
>VWZD01008222.1:162617-191298 GCA_013396695.1 Sakesphorus luctuosus
GGGGGGGGGGGGCTCAGCCTGGAGAAAAGGAGGCTCAGGGGGGACCTGCTCACTCTCTGCAATCCCTGCCAGGAGGGGAAAGCCAGGGAAGGTCGGGCTCTGCTGCAGGGAACAGGGACAGAACAAGAGGGAACAGCCTCAAGCTGCTCCAAGGGAAGTTGAGGTTGGATATCAGGGCAAATTTCTTCACCCAAAGGGTGATCAAACACTAGAACAGTGTGCCCAGGGTAATGGTGAAATCACCATCTCTGGAGGGATTTAAAAGCCCTGTAGATGTAGATGTGGCACCTGGACATGGTTTAGTGGTGGCCTCGGCAGTTCTGGAGGAATGGTTGAATTTGATGATCTCAGAGGTCTTCTCCAAACAGTTCTATAGCTCTCTGATTCCATGGCTGTGTTTTTAGTCTTGAAGCTTACAGTGAGTATGGAGAAAAAGTAATTCAGCATTCAAAGACCCTTTCATACATTTTCTAAGAGTTTTGAAAGTGATTTTTGTTTGCTGTGTTGGGAATGGTTAGTGTTTTATCTGCACCATTTCAGCTGAGTCCTGTGAGATTCCCCAGGAGAAGACAGCACAGAGAATCCTTCAGCTGTGAGGAGAAGGAGAAACAGTGTGTGAATTTGCTCCTCTTGGTCTCATCATTTCCTTCCTGCTTGAGGTTTTGTTGGGTCAGTCAGAGTTTCTCATCAGAGACACGATGTGTACAGAGGTGCAGCAGCCTGGATTTGCTGCTGGGCACTCTCAGCACCAGCTGTGAGTTCTCAGGTTGGCATTTCATGCTTCCCCTGTGCTGCTGCTGCCTCGATGCTGTGGCTGTTGGTTGCTGCCACATACAAGGTGTGTTTGTGTCAGTATGTTTGCTGACACATTCTGTGCTCTTCGAGCAAAATGATTGATGCTGTTCATGTAGGAAGTGCTGACAGTTGAATTTCGACGTATTTTTACTTCAGAAATTCTAAGTTTCTTTTCAAACTGGCTTGGCAGAAATCAAAAGTATTTTTTGCATGTGTGTTTAGTTGAAATTTCTGAGAGGAGCTGAAGAATCAAACCAATGAAATGTATCAATAAGCAGTAGTACTGTTTAAAGACAAAAAGGTAAGGGAGGCAGGATTTAGAAGTTGCTTATTATATCAGTGTATGTAGCTGGAAAAGTAAACAAGCTGTGACATACACAAGCATTCTTCAAACTGAAAGGTGTTCATGAGTGACTGCAAGTTTGGCTTACACAGCTAAAACTTTGTCTCTTTTCCAATTTCCATATGTTGGTAGAATAAGCTGTCACCTTTTGCTCTCTAATCTTGCCCTTAATATCCAAGGACATGGACAGAGGCAGATTTGTGTGATTCTACTACTCTATTCTTGGAGCCAAAAGTGGTTCCTTGTTGGGTGTTGCTGTGGCTGTCCTGCACCCAGTGTCACTGCAGCTGAGCACTGGGAGCAGTGGGCAATGCCAGCTCTGCCAACCCATGGCCTGGGCCGGGCAAAGGGAATGGTGAAAGCAAGGATTGCTAACGCTGTGAGATTTTTTACTCCACCAGGGTCAACCCATGGCCATCCAAGAAATTCAGGTGCTGGTGGTTGTGATGGCTGGAAGGAAGACAGGAGGATACGGGGCCTCATCTTAGCATGACCAGCACTGCCTTGGAAGAGCAATGATGTCACCCCTTGTGCCCAGGTGTTGTGGTAGGGTTTTCTCATAGGCATGGTCAGGTGAGGAGATGTGCCAAGAGGGGCTTTTCACATCTCTTGCACAACCCCCAACCACCAATAAGTAGAAGTAGGACATACCTGTGTGGAAATATTCCCCAGTTAGACCAGCTTTGCCACCAGGCAGAGATGGGCACCAGCTCCCAAAGTGCCCTTTGCCATGGCATGACATGAGATGGAAAGGAGTGGGAGGGCTCTGGAAGGTTCCCCACCTCCAGCCACCGTGTCCCTCATGTGACCTCCCACCTGTGCTGCCGAAATCCCTCTCTGCCACAGGCACATGTCCCTCCCACGCACAGGGAGAGAGACGATCAGCCGAGCGCTCCCGCCGCGGTTTCAGCAGCTGCGAGGAATGTCGTGGCCCAAAGGGATGCTGCTCCCACGGCTGCGGGAGGGGCAGGGGCTGTGATGTGGCAGCGGTGCCACTCCGGGCACTCCGGGACAGACTTTCAGGGTAAATCCTCCTTTGGCCCCTGGTGTGCCCTGTGGGGACTTGCTGTAACACACACAGTCAGGATTTCTGGAATTCACCAGCTGCACAGTGTAGGAAAATTCTTCTCTTCAATTTAGAAGACAGAAATAACCTGTGAAACAAAGGAAGTCTAACGAAGAGGAAAGTTTTTATTTTCATCATGCGCTGGATGCCTCACACCACAGGGGGGTTTGAGGAACCCACCTCAGATTCAAACTTTGCACACCTCATACCTCACATTCAAACTTTGCACACCTCATACCTCATATTCATATTCATACTCGCATTCAAACTTTGCACTTTTTGTAGTTTACCAAGTCCTGCCCGTTTTGGTCAGATAATGCATATTCATGGCTTGCTGAGCTTGCCGTAAGAGGTGTCTTCTCCAAAGGGAAAGGCAGGTGTCATCTTCTCCTTTATTGGTGTGAAGAATCCCCCCACACTAGAAGGGTCACCTGTGTTCACAGAGACCACCACGTATCAAAGAAGCCTTTGTGCACAGGGACCTCTGCATGTGTATTTTAAGTACTTGGTATTTTCCCTCCCCCATTGTAAAAGACTCTCAGTGCCAGGTCCTGACAGCACCTGGTACTTTACAATCTTCACGGTATGCCTATAAATTTCCTATACAATCACAGCAATATAAAAACAAACCCTAAATAAAGGAAAGAGATCTTATTCTAACTCAACTCATCTTGCTTGTAATAAGACCGTGTTATTTTATTTCTCACAACAGGACACCGCATTCGTCGGGGTGTTCCCAGGGCAACGTTTGGACTGTCAGGGACAGGTTAACTGGACATTTTCCCACCCGTTTCAGCACATACAAGGAAGCTGGCTCTGTAAACCATTCCCTCCATGGGTCAGGGCTTTGCTTTCCTCCCTGTTGCTGACAGTCCCCAGCAAATGATGCAGTGAAGCAGAGCCTTTGAGCCTGCTCTGCACCAGCCTCCCTTCTCTACGTGCTACTCAGTCCATCAGCAGCAAACCACAGCTGGATGTTGTTGTCTGGCCCTGGAGGGGTTGCTGAGATACACGGAGCAGCAGCAGCGCTGAGGGGTTTTACGTTACAAATGCAAACAGATGAAGAAAATGTGATTATACAGTGCAGTTCCTGGTTCGTCTGTAGAAAGGATTATATGGCATGGAAGAATGGCTTTGTCATTCCCTCCCTGTCATACGTCACAGCTGGGCTTTCCCTCTCCTATTCCTTCTTTGGGAATAATGCAGACCTGGCAGTGTCCAGTGTGAGCAATGGGATCAGGGGAGCTTGCAGTTTGCTTGCTCCAGACTCCACATTTCAAGGGCAAGGATGACACAGTCTCAGCTCAAGGTCATGGCCTGCGTTGCATTAACACACTCAGAGCCTTGAGGCTCCATCTGTCAAGGGAGGGATTCCTGGTTCACTTTTAACACAGGCCTTCAAGTCTGAGGCTGCTACCAACACAGGATGTGCCTGCCATGCAAACCTGGGGGGCAGGAGTTGTGTGCCTTCCCTGCAGGGATTCCCTGTGTTACCTCAAAGCCTCACAGGCAGCCAGTCTGCCAAACCCTCCCCAGGCATGGCTGAAGAGCCAGGGCAGGGTGCTGCTGGTGCCAAGTGGCACAGCTGGGTGCCAGCTGGGCAAACAGAGCCAGAGCTGAGCAGAGCCAGGGTGCCATTCCCATCACCCACATGCTCCTGCTCTCCTGAACCTCAGGGAACCACCAAAGGGTGCAGGAATGCTTTCCCAGGAGGGAAAAATTCACAAGCAAACCCCAGCTGGTTTCAGCCCAGTCTCCATGAGAAGGAGTTGTTTGCAGGCTGAAACGGGGATTTACGGAGGTCTTTCCTTGAGGAAGTTTATCATGGGAGGTGTGTGTCAGATCCTAACCTTTTCCAGTGTATTTCTGACTGAGCTGCAGCCTTTCTCCACTGCTGAAAAATCTATTAAGGAAAAGGCTCTGACGTCAGACTTGGCTCAGAGGTCCAGCAAGCAGAGACATGGCTGTGGAGCCACAGAGCGAGTAACTCCACAAAAGCAGAGCCCTCTGACTAAGTGCAGAGTATATTAAATCCAGGCTCCTAATCCTTGTGCTTTAGGGAACAGATAATTGTCTGTGATGAAAAGGATGTGATACAATAGCCCTCTCTGCTTGGGGTGTTCTATCACATTGCCCAAGTCATTGTGGCCACTCTGCAGCTCCTCCCAGGTACCAGGCCCTGGCCAAGGGCAGAGTCAGGAGAGAAAACTCAGCACAAATTGTCCATATGATCTCAATGCCCTTCCGTGCATGTGGAAAGAGAGCAAATTTCAGCTTTTGAATCTAAGAGTAATTAATAACTCAACATGTGCCAACAATTTCCTGGTACTTATTTGATCATTTTTTTCTCTTGAAATGGACAGTGGCACAGATTTATTCCTCATTTTCTCACCTCCTGCCGCGCTTCTGTTATCAAATAATTTGCCCTTCATACCATTCTTCAGTAAATTTGTCACAGTCTTCATGGATCATTTCCCATCAGGTAAATAAAGAAAGACAGGGCCAGAACCCTCCACTGGCACTGATTTCAGAGCTCTTCTTCCCAGCCAGTGAGCCAGACCCCTGGGATGTGTGTGAGAGCAGAGAGGAGTACTTGGAGCCTTACACTGGACATGTGGTGGGCCATGATTCCATAGCATGGACCATGGGGGCAAGACATGCCCTTGGCACAGTTTAGTCACGTTAGAGCCGCACTGGAGAGGTGCTGGAAGCTCAGCTGGGGGGTGGCAGGGGCTCACCAGGGCATTGCTCTGTGTGCCTGGTGGAGAGGAGGTGAGGGGCATGCCACCTGCATGGGTCTCAGTGCTGGGGGACTGGAAGGACCCTGCCAAACCCAGAAGCTCACCCAGAAGAGGCAGGTGACCTCCTGTGAGCTTTGAGATGAGTTGATCTTTATGTAAAAGTTGTTAGTGAGCATCAGGATACCAAGAAAGCACTTGTTTGGGTGGATGTAATTAATAACTGCACAAGAAAAACCCGTGTGGTCCTGCTCTCTCTGATTTTGGGCAGGATTCCCAACCTTCAGCACACCAGAATTTTACAAGTCAAAGCTGTTACTGCTGTGAACATCTGCAGGTTGGTTCACCCTGGCTTCTGTGAACATCAGAGGAACCTGCACATAAATCAGCCTTTACTGCCAACCCTTCACTGCCACCATCACCTGAGCCACTTAAATTCACAGAATCACAGACTGTCTGGGTTGGAAAGGACCTTAAAGGTAATTTCTTCCAACCCCCTGCCATGGGCAGGGACACCTTCCACTAGCACAGGTTGCTCCAAGCCCTGTCCGACCTGGCCTTGGACACTCCCAGGGATGGGGCAGCCACAGCTTCTCTGGGCACCTGTGCCAGGGCCTGCCCACCCCCACAGGGAAGAATTTCTTCCTAAAATTAATTCTATTCAATTAATGCCAGGATTAATTAAATTGATGTTCTAGCACTCACTGAAAATTTAAACCAGCAAAAGAGAGAACCAAAAGTCCTCATCATTCCACCTGCCCATTTAAGCAGCTTAATTCCTTTCTGTAGGATATGGTGAAAGCTGGAATTTTTTCTGGGTTTGAGCACACACTAGATATGTTTATAGAGGAGTAAATACTCAAGATTTGTGTGTCTTGGACATTGGATTGTTGGAAACTGAAGGAATCTTTTGAGGAATTTGCCCAGTGCATCTTCATCTGCACCAGGGCTGGGAAGATTTGGGATATGCCCCTGGAAATGCCCCTGTGGAAGCTCCAGCTGCAGGGAGGAGACAGCAGGCAGTGCTGGGACCCTTGTGGAAATGACTCCACTGGGTCTTCCTGAGAATGGTGACTTCTCATGGCTCCAATGGGAAGAAACAGAAGGAGCTGCTGTGCCAGGTCTCAAGGCTGCAGCTGCAGAGTGGTTTGGATCCAGCTCTGTGCCCAGCAGGGGATGCCCACACTGAAGGAGGCCACACTCAGCCTGCTGCCTTCTTGATCAGTGTTACAGCATCATGGAACAACCTGAGTTGGGACGGGTCCCTCCAGGTCACAGGAATTTTCAAACACAAAGAATGGTGGTCAGGCAAGATGTGAAGTTGTCAGGAAGGACACAGTGACAGGCAGGGACTGCTTTGAGGACTGTGGGCTATGAAACAAGCACTACACAAGAGAGTCAAGGATTGAAAAATTATCCAAACCAGAGTAAGTGCTGCCCAAATGCTGCAGAAAAGGTCGTTACGTGATTGGGACTCTCTGGATCTTCAACTTCTATTACTTAGAATCACTGAACATGCTGAGCGTCATCCAGCCCAACCCCTGGCCCTGCTCAGGATACCCCAACAATCCCACCCTGTCCCTCAGAGTGTTGTCCAAACCCTCCTGGAGCTCTGGCAGCCTTGGGGCTGTGCCCACTGCCCTGGGGAGCCTGGTCAGTGCCCACCACCCTCTGGGGGAAGGGCCTTTCCCTGAGATCCAACCTGACCCTACCCTGGCACAGCTCCAGCCATTTCCTGGGTCCTGTTACTGTCACACAGAGCAGAGATTGGAGCTGCCCCTTGAGAAGAGCTGCAGCCCCTGGTGAGGAGACCTCAATCTCCTCTTCTCCAGCTGAACAGACCAAGTGACCTCAGCTGCTCCTCCTATGGCTTCCCCTCAAGGCTCTTCACCATGGAACAATCACACACTTCCTGCTCTGAGCCTTTCAACAATCATCCTTTCCAGAAACCTGGTCATTTGAGTAAGAGCTCCATGGTTTTTCCAGGTGGGTTTGACAGAGTGTCCCCAGGTGGGTTTGGGGAGCCTTCTCGCGTGCTCGGCGTGGGAGACTCGTCGCTTGTATCGCCCTTCCCCTCCCTCCAACACACCCTCTCTGTTGGCTGCAGTTCTGAAGAACCTGCTTGCCCACACAAAACTCTTACCCTACCTCGAATGAAATTAGGGATTAAGAAATAAATGTGCTTAGCAGAGGCTAAGGAGGTGCTCAAGGTTCTGTGTGGCTCTTCTTCAGGAGCTGAGCTCCGAACTGCTGTTCTCAGAAAGGTGATGGATCATGAAAATTTCAGTGTTTCAGGTGGAAATACCATGGGAAAGTACTCCAAGACTAGTTTTACTTTTCTAAGGCCCTGAAGCACATTCAGGTTTCATGAAGGTTGTACATGGCCCTTTTTTTTAGGCTGATGTTAATGGTTCAGCCTCTCTCTCAGAGGATCTGCATGAAACTCCACAATCTTAGTCTCTTTTCATTATTACAAAGGGATTTCACTTCTCTTGGCACTGAGATTACAAACCCACAACAGGTACTTTTTTGTGGAATGTTAAGTACAGACAAACAATTGCAGTTTTATTATTCTGCCCCTGAAAAGAAGCAGGCACTGAGATCAGCCAGGCTAGAGCCCTTAGAGTCTACCTTGCAGTGGGATAATTGTTTATTGTTTATTGATTCTCCTTCTCCTGGAAAAAATATCCTAATTCATTACTGAAAGCAAATCTTTCATGGTATTGGAGCCCAAATATTGCTTTGTAAAGATGAGAAACACCAGATTGTTGGGTGTACAACAAACCACAATAAATTTCTTTGTGCTCCAAGGCTTTGTCTCTCCCTCTTTTTTCTTGGACAGCAATTAATAAACACTGGGAGTGCTGCCAGGTTTACAGGAGATGCTCAGCTCTGGCTGGGGGAACAGTAACCTCTCGGGGTCAGCCTTTTGCTGGGTATGTTGATATGGATTTAGACATGGAGGATTATGTTTCTTTTTAGCCAAACCAGCCTGAAATTCAGCCTGTATGACCCAGTGTGTAACTTATGAAGCAGCATTAAGGCCATTTCCTTCTATCCATACAGTGCTGAACTTGATTTTTGTCGCTGGAATTGCAATGTATAAACTCTGGTTAATACACACTTTGGAAAGATTCAGCTCAGAGCAGAGGCAAAGAAATCCAAACAAGGGACACTGTGGAGTCTGTGAGGTCTCCTGAGTCTCCACAGCGAGTGGACAAATGCTGCTCGTGGTGAGGGAAGAAAACCACAAGCTCATGGGCTGTGAAAACCACAACAAAGTAGGGTGAGGTGAGGTGGATCTGGGGACAGGAAATTACAAAGGGAGAGAGGATATTATTTTCATGTTGCACGAAATGTTTTGTCACAGCTTCGAAAGCAGAATTGACACAAATGTGAGTATGGAGGGACTGACTCAAGCCTTGTCCCACTTAAGCTCTGATGTATTTAATGCTGAGTAGATTCATGTTCCAGGCATGGTGTAAGTATTGGGAAATCTGAACAGGAGTGCAGAATCATCTGAGTTTTATAGAATGACCAGAAGAATCAGATTAGCTCCAGGCAACATTTGTCTTGAGTGTTTCTGTGGTTTCTCCCCGTGTAGTGAGGTGTCAAAATCATCTCACCAGGCCTCTCAACACCTGGGAAATTGTTGTCCAGAGAAGCTGTGACTGCCCCATCCCTGGGAGTGTCCAAGGCCAGGCTGGACAGGGCTTGGAGCAACCTGGCAGAGTGGAAGGTGCCCCTGCCCATGGCAGGGGGTGGAACTGGCTGATTTTTAAGGTCCATTCCAACCCCAGCAAGTCTATGATTCTATTCTATGCTCCTGTGAAATGCAGGTATTATATGAATGATTCCTGAGAGCTCCTTTTCTTGGACTGATTAGGCCTATTTTTCTTGGGCTGATGCCCAAAAAAGTTGAAGGAAACCGTAGGTATGTTCCCAGAAGGAAAAAATGGTGCATTCCTGAGATACACCATTTGGGCAGGAGTAAAGCTGGGAAATTCCTCCTGGTTTTTTGAGGTGATGTTTGTGCAGAGGAGAGTCTTCTAGCAGGGGAGTTACATGTTTTCACTCACCTCTGCCAAAGGAATTGCTTCGAACTTCATGATATGAGGTAAGATTTTGATTTGAGACTCATAATTGGAACTGTTTGGGGAACTGAGATTGGTTGGAAGAGTTTATGGAGTGTATATATGAGTGTGTCTGCATCTTGCACTGACCAGCTATTACCTGGGGGCAACACACAGCTGCAGCCTCGTGGCACTTGCAGAGGGTTGACCACCAGGGAGAAAACTCTGTGCACCAAAATCTGACTGCAGAACAGACAAGTGTGCAACAATGGGGTCAACTGAGGGAAGTGCCTGGCCCCCAGGTTGTTATCCAGAGGGGCTACATGATCCAGCTGCTGATTTGACCTGATCAGTGAGGGTCCCATCATAAGAGGGCGGTGGTTACGGTGGACAGGAGACAGGCTTGAACCACAAACACATCTGCTTAGATGCTGCCTGCAGCTAATGTGATTCTTCTGGTCATTCTATAAAACTCAGATGGTCCTGCACTTCTGTTCAGATTTCTCAGATGTTTATACCATGCCTGGAACATGAATCTGCTCAGCATTAAATACATCAAACACATTTGTGAGGAGATGTGGCATCAGGGTGAGAGAACACTCTGGGAACAGTCGGGCTGAGGAAGAAGCGATGGCCAAATCTCATGGTCAATCTGTGCAGAAGGACCTGGTGGAGGTTTGGAACTGGTTCTGGGTTTAGGGGGCCTGAGGAAGGACAGTGGGACTGTCACATCCAAGAAACTTGCTGGCTTGAAGGCCCCTGCATGAAGCGTGTTCCGATACTGGCCATGGTTTGGTTTTAAAAGCGGTGGTGCAATTAGGATGGAGTTGCAGTTTGATGCCTCTTTGGGGTGGTGGAAGAGGGATAGGAAGAGTTGCCTCAGCACAGGCAAATGCTGCTGGGGTGTGGTTGGTGAGGCAATGCACTGAAAGGCAATGTTGCTCTGTCAGCTCCGTGGGGGCAGCGACATCCTGAGTGGGTGAGGAAGGAGACTTGTTGGAACAGCCCAAGCTCAGACACAGGGCTGGGTAGGAGGCTCTGTCAGGCTGATGTTCCTGGCTGCCCTCTGAGGTCAGAAGTTTGCTGCTTCTTCATTGGGCCTTTCTCCAGTGCCAAGGAAGTGAAGTTAATTAGTCAGTTCCTGAAACTTCTCAGCAGGTCTGTATCGCTCCCCTCTTCCCCTGGGGTCTCTTGGCAGACTCTCAGCCGTGGGATGAGGAGCCAGCCCTGAGCATTACACACCATTGCTGGTTTGTGGGTGAGCCCTCAGCCTGTGCCCACTCTGCAGGTCAGAGCAAGAGCAGGGACCACCCCATGCCCGGGATGTGCCAGTGTGGGCATGCAAACGTGGGGATAAGAGACATCACGAGCTCCACTGTGTCCATGAGCCTGGAAAAGTGAGGTAACAGCTCTCATCTCCCAGTCCTGCTGTTTGGGCAAAGCCAGTGAGTCAATGACCTCTGGGGAGGAGTGAAAACAATTTTCACCAACACTACAGGTGAGATTTCCGGTGGGGAAAATAATAGACTTGCTGGAGTTCAGCAGTGGCTCTTGGAAGGATCTCTATCTCTTGACACAGGATGTGACTGTGCCTCAATCAAAATGACTTTCTGACTACCTGGTAAAACTGACTGCAGGTAATTAAAGCTCATTACTTTTGTGGAGCTGAACTCCAGACTGTACTTGCCAGGGGAACTTAGAGGTTAATGTACAGAGAAATCAAGCAGTAGAAGTTGGTTTTGTTTTTAGAACTGGGCTCAAAGAGTTATTTGAGAAACAAAATTCGCTGACAGCTTGTTGTTTTTTTCCCACTTGCAGCCTCTGTGCTATGGCAAAATAAAAGGACAGGAGTTGATGTTAAAAGTGTTACGTGGGGAAAATGCTGAGTAACAGATGCTCAACTTAATGGCCCAGTTTGTGCCTTACCACAAAATTATACCGAGTCCTGCAGCTCCCATCTGTAAGTGCATCTCATTTCCCAGGTTAGACATCAGTTTGGTTTTATGTTGTCATCTAAACTAATTGTTACTTACACATGATGTCAGGACATAATGCTTGACAGAATGTGCTGCTCCTGAAAATGCTTTATTAGATATGCTGATGGGATTTGAACCCTATGAATTAGCACAATACCACTGACAACAGGAAGAAGATTTTTATTTATGGATTTTTTAAGTGTAGAGAATGTAGGAGACATGCCAGAAGGGGTTGGATATGTCATGGGCAACATGGAAGTCATTTGTAAAGAAAGGCTGTTCTCTGATACTCTCCCTCATTCAACTGTTTAAGACAAATAATTTCTGGTTTTACGCTTACCAATAAATTTCTGGCCTTGGTAATACAAAAGCAGAAGCAAGGCAAGGCTGTAGGCTGGGGGAAATAATATTTCTATTAGACAAAATATCCTGGGGTGTGAGGGAAGAAACATGGCAGAAATATTTTATGTTCCTCATCTAATTTGCCCTGACTACACACAACCATCCTGGGGCTCACACAGAATATTGAAAGTATTCCGGCCATATTATAAGGCAGCCCAGACCCAGCCATGTCCTGCTCCTTCAGGCACAGAGGGACTTCCCAAGGACATGCATTTCCCTCTCTGCTATGCAGGGGGTCCTGTTACCCCCAGCTCTGCACATGGGAAGGGGACAGGGACAGGGACAGGGACAGGGATAGGGACAGGGGCAGGGACAGGGACGGGGACAGGGACAGGGACAGGGACAAGGGCAGGGACAGGGACGGGAACAGGGACAGGGACAGAGATGGGGACAAGGACAGGGACAGGGACAGGGGCAGGGACAGGGACAGGGACAAGGGCAGGGACAGGGATGGGGACAGGGACAGGGACAGGGATGGGGACTGGGACAGGGACAGGGACAGGGATAGGGGCAGGGAAGGTTGGAGGGAAGTGCACATGGACTCTGACTGTGGCTGTAATGCTGCCATGGTAAATGAAACAAAATGAAGGCAGAAAGGTTTTGGCTTCTTGTCCTCATCTACTTCTTTTTTATCTTTAAGTGTCACCCCTACCAGAGCTTTCAGAAATAGCTGGAGAATCTGAGCAACAGTTTTAGGGGGTCAGTTTGTTCCTGAGAAGGATTTGTGGTGTAAGACTTACTAAACAACAAGAGAATGAACACAAATCACACCCTCTCTCCCTCCTTTATCCTGTTGAAGGTGGATCAAGCAAGACTAACATGACTTTTAAATCTGAAGAACAATCTTGCCCTGTGTTCTGATCTCTCTGTCAAGTAGAAGATGGTATTGGCTGTAGCTGAAGGACTAATGGCCATTTATTTGTAATTATTATTGATTAAACTCTCTTCCTCTATGGCTGGCAGGTGAGTTATTGTGGAAAGCTTTAATATCTGTCTGTAATGTGTAATAAAACTCTTCCAGCTGCAGAAACACCGTGCAGGCTGCCATGCCATTCCCAGAAACCTTACCTGTTATCTGAAATTTGGATGTGTAGCAAGTGGGGCAAAACATCCTAAATAATCTCATTTTCTTGGAAAAGCAGCAATCCTAAGATAATGGAGGTTTTAGGAAACCTCAGGAGGGTCATCATAGTGACTTTCACAGCTTTCAGTAAAACATCCTTGATAAAGAAAGAGAAATAAATCATCTGTGTGTAAATACTGGAGGAATAATGCCCTTGGGCTTCCTTTATGCTGTTCCACTGAGCCTTTCATACCTGGTGGGAGGAAAAAGAGGAGCTCAAATCACAAATCTATTCTTCCCTCCCTGCCTAGGCTTAGAATACTCCTCTATTTTGTTTTTCCATGGAACTTTCCAACAGTTTTTTGAGACACAATTTCCCTCATCTCAAATTCCTTCCTTCTCTCTTTCAACCTCCCCACTTGGCCTCTGGACCATTCCAGTAGCATATTTTTACACCAATTAATATTCTTCTCTTAGCCTTCACCCTTCAATACCAAATTCCCAGTGTGCTGTCTCACCACTGAACCCTCTGGATTTTCAAGGTGCTCCTTGAAGTCTTGAGCATTCAAAGGAAAAATCTCTCTTGGTGAATCATCTTGAACTGGTGTTCAGAATGAGTAACAAAAAGGCATTTGGAGTCACCTGATATGAGGACAAGGAGAGTAATTATGCTGTTTAATGGAAACAGGTGTTTGGAAATCAAACAACTACTAGTCAGGTGGAAAGGCTTCTCTTGAATCTAGGTTTGGATTCTTCTTCTCTTTTCCTCTGTGCCTTTCTCCAGTTGTGCTGCCACACTGCAGTAGCATAGAGGGCTTCTTGTGGGTGCCAGTGATCCATGCCAGTCCTCATGCATGGGTCTAACTGTGCTTGGCTGCTCCCAGCAGCCAGCAAGGACAGCAGGGTGAGGGGTTGCCTTTTCAGTGGCCTTTCTGCTGGCAGGGAAGTCATCCTGCTCCTGGAAATCACCACCAGCCCTTGCACAATCCCTGGCACGCACAGGGTGTGGTGCCACGACCTGCAGCAAGTGTGGAAGCTGAGGACAACCTTCCCAGCCTGGGATGGATGTGGTTCCCCAGGAGCCCAGCTGGTTTGTGCTCTTGGGGTGTCACATTCACCTGCTCATGGGACATGGTCATTTAGGGGACCATCATCTTTGGAAAAGATTTTCCAAGATGCCTAAAGAGCTCTGTGTGTTGCAAGGCTGTGGAGCACTTGGTCTCAAGGGATTTTGATTGTGTTCCCATGGAAATGTTAGTCTGAAATAACTCTCATAGAATCACGGGCTGGTTTGGGTTGGGAGGGAGCTTAAAGCCAATCCAGCCCCACCCTCTGCCATGGGCAGGGACACCTTCCACTAGCCCAGGTTGCTCCAAGCCCCATCCAGCCTGGCCTTAGATACTTCCTGGGATGGGGCAGCCACAGCTTCTCTGGGCACCTGTGCCAGGGCCTGCCCACCCTCACAGGGAAGAATTCCTTCTGCATATCTAACTCGAATTTCCCCTCTGTCATTTTGAAAGTATGTTTGTCTCTGGAGTGTCTGTAGCAGCACATCCAATTGAAAGTGATCCAGGAAAACCCAGGAAGGATTATGAGAGGTGTGGAGAATGAAAGCAGCACAAGGCACCAACACATGGAGTGTGTGGCCAAGAAGTGATTACAGACTTCCTGCAGAGCTGGCTGCAGTTACTACATAAAACACCCTCAAGAGGGGGAAAAGGACACAGCACTGACACACAGCTTAAAAACATGCTAAAAAAAAAAAGCTTAAAATCATGTTTTCTGCATTGGCCAGTGCTTTGTTTCTCTGGGCTTTGACTTTACAATAGGATAATGCAGGTTGTAATACTGAGCTTCTTATTTCACCAAATCACAGAATTATTAAGGTTGGAAAAGACCTCCAGAATCATCAAATACAAACTTTGTGAAGCACTTGGGGATTTCATCAGAAATTTTATTACTATTATTAGTGCTATTAGTATTACTAGTATCACTGTTATTATGATTTTAATTTTTATTATTATTAAATGGACTTATTCAATAAAAAGCTAATATTTTCACTTGTAATATCAATGCTGCTTAGATTAATTTCTGTGCTGTTGAAGGTGGCAGCTGTAATGCAAGATACTTGAAGGAATGATACTGCCTTTGTTAAGAATAATCATCCTCACCTTTCATTTCAAAGATACTGGATTGTCCTGTTTCAACTTAATATCAAAATTAATCCAACCCATTTACTCTCTGCTTTGATTAAAATTAAAAAGAAGCATCTCAGCTCTTGAGTATTATGCCAATTAAGGAGTTATATTCAGGACATAGTTTCCAATTTTTCATTCTGTACTGGAAGAAAACAAAGTGAAATATCTGGACATGGCCCATGGAAAGGAAATTCCACCTTTCATCTCCATTTAGCAGGACAAAATAAAACCTCTGGCTGTGGTAGCACAAGAGAGTTCCCATGAGAAAAAAGCGTTTTCTAATAAGAAAAACAGTATTTTGCACACAATTTGCACAAGCACATTTCCAGACTTGTCTCCTATGCCTTTATTTCACTAGTCAGAAACAGTTGTTGCATTATTTTCCTCTGCAGGCCCTTATATTTCTTTAATTGTTCATTTAGAAAAAGGAAGTGCTAAAAACAGCAGCAGAATTTTGAGCTGTTCCATGATAAATCTGGTTTGAGTGTGGTGCAATCAGTGTTGAGTGAACAGCACAAGTTGAGTGAGAGTGGGAGATGAACCCATTGCTGCAGTCATGTCTATGTTGCTGTGATGTTCTTTTTTTATGGAGCTGATTTCATATTTGCCATTTTCAGCTATTCTGCATGTTCTCTGAGGTTACCACAGCTGGACTTGGCCCCAGTGAACGCTTTAACTTCTCATCACCAACCACTTCTCCTCTGACCTTCCATCACTTCTTCCAGAGTGGCCTGGAAATGACTAAATGTGGAAATGTGGGTCTGAGGTCAAGCTTAGGAGTCCTCCACAACAGGTCAGATTCTGCATAGGTGGGTTGGGGGTTGCTTTACCTTTTGGTGCTTCCTCCTGTCCCTTTTCAAGCAGATCTGCTCTCCTTGGCAAGTTACAGCAGCATGAAAGCTCCTCCAGTGTGTGATGCAGCAAGAGAAGTTGGGGACAACCTCCTGAGCCCAGGTCTGCACACAGAGCCACATGAGACTGCTGGTACCCACAGGGGTTGTTTGTCAACTGGTCTGCTCAGGTGAGACCCCACCTGCAGAGCTGCCTCCAGCCCTGGGGCCAGCACAGGGAGGACATGGAGCTGCTGGAGAGTCCAGAGGAGGCAGCAAGATGGTCAGAGGGCTGGAGCAGCTCTGCTGGAAGGAAAGGATGAGAATGTTGGGATTGTTCAGCGTGGAGAAGAGAAGCTTTGGGGTGACCTGATTGTGACCATCCAGTGCCTGAGGAGGCAACAAGGAAGATGGAGAGAGACTATTTACAAGGGCCTGGTGTGACAGGAGGAGGAGGAATGGATTCAAACTGACAGAGAGTGGGTTTAGAGCAGAAATACAGAAGAAATTCCTCCCTATGAGGGAAGGGTGGCCCTGGCACAGGTGTCTCCAAGGACGGGGCTTGGAGCAACCTGGGCTAGTGGAAGGTGTCCCGGCCCATGGTAGGGGGTGGAATGAGATAAGCTTTAAGGTCTCTTCCAACACAAACCAGTCTGGGATTCTATGACAAAGGGAAAAAACTGTCCTTTTTTGCTCATGTGTGATGTTCTCTTCCTTCTTTCCCAGCTGGCAGCCTGTGCCCCTCCTCAGGGAACCCAGCAGTGTCATGATCTCTTGGCTGCAGCCTTGTGTTGAGGCAAGTCCCATCTGCTCACCCCTCTGAGACCATCTGAGGCTTCGATGTGCTGCTCCAGTGCAGCATCACAACCCCTGCAGCTCCTCCCCATGCATGCCCTGAGTTCACACCAACTCCCCTCTGGCACCATCCAGCCCTGGGTGAGTGGTGGGCTCTCTCTGAGCTGAATCAGAAGCTTCAGTGCCTCATGAATATTTCTGTGGTCACTTTGAACACGTCACAGGAAGGACACCTCATGACAACCACCCATTGCACAAATCCTGATGGGAATGTTCTGGGGATAAAGCTGATGAGCATGGTGCACTGGGACTTTGTCTGGCTCTCTCTGAGGATGTGGTGCAAGATTAAAACATATCAGAGAATTGATTAAGTTGGAAAATATTTAAGAAATATTGCAACTTTACTTTTTGTAGTGGTTGAAAGTCTAGATTCAGTTCTCTTCGCTGTTGGAGCAGAGAAACCCCATTGAATTCATAAAGGTCTTCAGCCATGCTGGAAAGATTCCCAAGGATGAGAGGAGACTTCCAGAAATAGGGCAAAGCTTTATATTCTCACACTATTATTCACATTTCCTGTGAAAAATACCTTCTTCCACCTCTAGATATGATTTGCATAAAGATGCAGATGGAGAAAAAGAAAGTGAACTCCTGGAAGCCCACGCTGTGACCACATGGGATGCCAATCCCTTCACTTGGCTCAACACACCCTCTGCCAAGTGCCTTCTCTCCTCCTGGCTCTGGGAGCAGCTGAGAAGGCTTTCCCCACACACAGAAACTGCTCTGCACCTCTTTCCAAAAGGCACAGAGGAATGACGTGGGAGTTACAGCTTGGGGGAGCTGCCAAAGGAAAAAAAACGGGGTTGGAGTCAACTTTGTTCCACATATTTGTGCTCAAGAGGAATGTGGGAAGAGATAACGTTCTCCACAGTCACGGCAGGGTGACACTGTTCCTTTGGCCCAGGGAGGGGAAAGCACCAAAATCCAGGGAAGGCAAATTCCAACTCTTGCTGTGTAGGCAGCTGGCACTGTGGTTGGGTTTGTGGCAGTGCCAGGAAAACAGGAGTGCTTCTTCCCGATCCAATAAGTGGAGGGTGTTCTGCAGATTTTGGTAAAGATTTGACTCAGGTCTCATTGCACCAAGTTAAGTGTGATGACAAAACAGGATCTTGTTAAAAGTCAGGGGCAGAGTGGCCAGCAGACCAAGGGCACTGTTAGACCTCTCCATTTGGTGAAAGTGAGACCAGCTCAGGAATATTTTGCCCATTTTAGGCTCAGGAGACTGAATAAATGGAATGGAATAGAATGGAATGATATAGAATAGAATAGAATAGAATAGAATGGAATAGAATAGAATAGAATAGAATGGAATAGAATAGAATAGAATAGAATGGAATAGAATAGAATAGAATAGAATGGAATAGAATAGAATAGAATAGAATGGAATAGAATAGAATAGAATAGAATTATTTCAGTTGGAAAGGATGTACAAGGATCATCTCATCCAACTGCCTGACCACTTCAGGGCTGACCAAATGTTAAATCACATTATTAAGGGTATTGTCCAAAAGCCTCTTAAACAAGGCCAGGCATGGGGCATTGACCATGTCTCTAAGAATCCCATTCCAGTGTTGGACCACACTTCCTAATGATGACGCTAAACCTCCCCTGGTGCAGCTTTGAACCATTCACACAGGTCCTATACCAGGGAGAAGAGATCAGCACCTCCCTCTCTGCCTCCTATGGGACTACAGAGATTTTTGGGGTCCTGAAAGCACAACCTGCAAGAAGTTGAGGAAGCTTGGCTGGTTTGGTTTGGCAAAGGGGAGCAAAAAAGCCTTGATAGTACCAGAGCATATACCCAGGGGCTCTTCACAGCCATCAGCTGCATTTTAGGAACTTGATGATGCATCTTAGGATGACCTTTTTCACTCAGAGAGTGACCCAGCACAGGAACAGACAATCAGAGAGATGCTTGAATCCCTTCCCTGGGAAGATGTCAGGACTTGGCCAAAGAAAGCCATGGCCAAACTGATCTTGTGCCAATGACAGTCTTGCTTTCAGCAGAAGGATTGGCTCTAGACCCCAAATATCTGGTTCAGCCAAAATACATATATATGTAAATATAACTCTTCCAGCCAAGGACTCCAATTAATTAAACCAGATAGTGCTATTAATGAACATTTCAATAGTACCACTGTAGTGTCAAGTGTCTCATGCCTCAGATATTGTGCAAAGTGAAACAATCCCTGGCTATGTAGCCAAATTCCTGCTATTTCCTGATCTAACTTCCTCCAGCAAAATGCTTTTCTGACACAGGAATCTGTTTATTGGCTTGGGATGGGTCCAGTTACCACTGCATGAAAGTTTGTGTGCCAGATAACTTGCTTTATCTGAGCTTTCTGAGGGAGATGTTTCGATGCCTTTTGAGATACAACTGCAGGGATAACAAATGCTCCATGTCAGAGGAGAGATGGCCACGTGCCACTGAGACAAGGCAAGGAGGAGAGTGAGGCAACACTGGCCAGCAGAGGAGACAACACAGTGGAACCTCACACGCGTCACTGTTTCGTTTTTTCTAATTCTGACATGATGACCACAAGCAGAGGTGGAGAAAGCAGAAGGAAGACTAAAGCAACTGCCCTGAGTCACCAGACATGGGATTGTGGAGCTCTGCCTGCACAGCCTGCTGGCAGACCTTCAGGGCCTCATGGCTACATGCAGATGACCTCCAGACACAAGGGGAGGTGTCTCTGCCTTTGGGATGTGTGTTGGCAGAGCTGCTGAGGAGGCAGGGGGTGCCTCACCATCCTTTTGACCTCTTTTGGGTCACCTCTTGGGCACTGAGCAACACACAGAGCACACTCAGCCTTCCCTGAGGGGAGGAGGCTCCACCTGGCTCTGTGATGGCAGTTGAACTCCCTGCCATAGGAGACCATATATCAGACATGGCTGGCAGTGCCCAGGAACACAAGAGTGGGGACTGGAAGAAGCACAGGAAATACCTGGGAATGGGTTGTCCCAACAGCACACAGGGGAGCTGTAGGAGAGGGGCATTCTCTGGGGCAGGGGAAGCCCAGTCCTTCCCATGGGGCTTCCAGATCTGTGCTTACCCACAGACCAATTCGTTCAGCAGGAAAGGAAGTGGGGAAAAGGCTGACCATTGTTTTGGAAGCTCAGCAGGGGCACTAGGGGCTCAGATGGGGCAGAAACCCCAAGGCCCCAGAGCTGAGATGCCCTTTTGCTTTCTCCCCTCTCCCTTTCAGTGGCTGCAGTGGGAGGACTTATGGAACTGTGATGCTGCTTAGGATGGATCTGGACCCAAGGGCTGTGCCAAGTAATTTATTTGACTATGTCCAGCTTTGCTTTTCTAAAAAATTTTCTCCCCCAAAAATGTCTTCTCTTCCTGCCAGAAGCAGCCTAATTGTTTACCGGGTTGGCCCAAGTTCTGGAGTCATTCAGCTCTCTGGCAAGATCCTACTGATTTTGCAATGTCTTGTAGTGGCTGGTCAAATGTTTTTCTGACTAAAGAGCCCAACATCTGTGTGTTTCAGAAGAAGACCACGAGTAGCAGAAAGCATGTGCAGGACTCCTTAACATGCACACTTCAGATTTAGTCACGAATCAAAGAAATTATGATGGGAAACATCACCAGACCTTGAGGTCTTGCATTGACGTTAATGAAAATGGTAACGTAAAGCAATGACCAGTGGGCTGCAGATTATTCCTCTGCATCTTTGATTAAAGTGAAGATTCTTCTCTGTTTGATAATTAAGCCCTTTAGAAAGGGGAGAAGCTGTTTCAGGGCACTGTGGCTGTAGTGGAAGGCAGTAGGAGTTCGAGGCTGTACCTCACGGGCATGTCTAAACACATGTGAAATGGGAAGGAGCAAGATCTGGCCCGAGAGGACGTCACTGGGATGTTGTGCAAGTTGTTTTGTTTGATCCTGAGCCAGAAGCCAAGCATAAAAGGGGAGCATGGAAAATATCAGGCAAATTGGTTTAGCTCCTGGGCTTGTTGTTTTCGACTTGGTGCTTCTCACCTCCTCCTTCTTAATGGAGCTCCTTGCTCAGTTTCAGAAGAAAGTGGCAGAGATGCTATCACTGCCTGTTCCATCATGGAACAAAGCCTGAAAAGAAGTGAACATATTTAATCAGCTTATTATTAAAAGGAATAACGCTGGCTCATGTCTCATGAGACACATTCATTCTCAAGTAGTATCTGGTAATATCAAATGTTCCTACAAGATTCCTCATTGTCTCTGATCAAACACAGCTTCCACTTGCACAAGACTTGGTCATAGCCTTCTTTCCATCATTGATGATTAGAGAGTCTGGACAGATTCCTAGTGTGCAATTTGCCACCATGAATTGTGGTTGGTGTCATCTGCCTTAACACCTAATAAAATGTCTGTAAAATCCCTGCTCTGTGGTCAGCCTTGAGTAAGTTTCTTCCCATTCCCCACCAAAATGATTCTCTGGATGAATCAGAGTCTGGGCTTTTTGTTAGTTGACTTGGAAACCTGTAGGGTCCCTTTTAGAACCTTGCAATGGTAAGTAAAGATTTTCCACTTAATCTCACAGCTCTGTTTGTGCCTCTGCACCTGCTGGCTGGGGCAGGGGACAGGGAGATAAAAGCTCTTTCCCTGAGCCACAAAAGTGGTGGAAGAAATGCCAGCAGCCTCAAAAAAAAAAATTCTCAGGGTGGTGGCATCAACCTCATGGGGGAATGGAAAGTACAGTTCCAGGGGTTTTCCCTGGCTCCCCATGGCCTTGGTGTGTCCAGGCCTGACTGTTATGAAAATCACTCACTGTGACTTCATAAGTGCCTGGCCCCAAACAAACAAACAGTGTGGTGGGATTGTGTCACAGCTGAGGATGAGCTGCTCCCCTGGACCACAGGCTGAGGACTCTGTGAGGGAGGTGGCTCTTTACACCGTGCTTCATATCTGGCAGATGTGAAGGGAGAGCAGCTTGTCCCTTTTCATCATAAAAAGGAAAGCAATGAGAGCAATGCACATGAATAAATGCAGAAATGGCATTTGCAAGGTTTGGGCATCCAGCACTTCCAGGGGAAGCTGATGACAGTCTATGATTGCTTAAGACCTGTGATTAATTTTTCTTAATAATTTCTAGAAAATAATTACAAGAGGATTTGAAAGGTTTTCCATTATAATTATTTTCCAGCATAAGGTTAGATTTGGGGTTTTTTTGAACATCCTTCTATCTCATTATATGGAGTCCTAAGTTCTAATACCTCACATGTCAAGAACAGATGATTCCAAGCAAACTGAAATCAGAAATCATTAATAAATAGGAACACTTTGAACAGAGGAATGCACTGCTATTTCCCCTTCAGTCTAAGAATAGAAGACATAAGCAGAATTAAAATTTTTGTTTACAAAACCTTTCCTGGGGACATGTCTCTTTATTTGTGGTTGAAGTACATAATCTGTGTGTGATGTACAGTTAAAATGTCTCCAAACTCTCTTAAATCTGAGCTGCCACACCAGATTGGTTCTGCTGTTATAGCATTTGGATCTTGATCAATGATCAGTCCCAGGGGCTGTGTCCTGTGGGGGTGATTCATCCTTTAATTAGATCAGGGCAGGGGGGGCACCTCTCCATCCAAATCCATGCCAACACATGCAGTGGATGCCTGGAACAGTGCAAAGGCATTCCAGGTCCTCCAGCCAGCGAGCTGGATTTATCCAAGGATGGATCCTGCGACTGGAGCACTGGAATAGAAGGGTTTAGGCTTTTTAGAAAAGACAGGTGAGGGAGGTGAGGAGGAAGTGTAGCCCTCTGTGTCCATAACCAGCTGGAGTGTCTGGAACTCTGCCTGGGGAAGGAGGAGGAGCCAAACAAGAGCTTGTGGGCAAAGATTAAAGGGAGGGCATGGCCAGTGGGGGTTGCTCCAGGCCACGACAAGGACAGTGGGATCCAGGCCCTCATTGATGACACTGAGCTGGGTGTGCAGCACAGGTGGAGGGAAGGGATGGACCCAGAAGGACCTGGGCAGGCTGGACAGGAGGGACCATGGGAAGCTTGTGAAGGTCAACAAAGCCAGGTGTAAGGTCCTGCACCTGGGTCAGGTCAATCCCAGACGCATGGACAAGTTGGGTAGAGAAAGGATTGAGGACAGCCCTGGGAGAAGGAGTTGGGGGTGATGGGTGATGACAAACTTACCATGAGCTGGCAGTGTGGGCTCACAGCCCTGAAACCAAGGTGATCCTGGGCTGCATCCAAAGGAGTGTGGCCTGCAGGTCCACAGAGGTGATTGTCCTCCTCTACTCAGCTCTGGAGAAGCCTCACTGCTCCCAGGACCATCCCTGGATGTTCCCACACTCACCCCAGGTGTGAGGTTTGTCACACCCTGACCCTGCGTGGGTGTTGTACCACCAGCATCCAACTCTGTGAGTGCCCATTGCCCAAGACAAAGCCTGCCCTCAGGTCGGGGTGGGCACAGCCACCCTGAGTCAGCAGCAGAGCTGGGAAGGAACAGGAATGGCATCATTTTCAAAAGCTGCTCCCCAAATGTCAGCATGTTCCTGAGCAAGCTGTACATTCACTGCTTCAACCTCCTTGGAAAACCCCAAACTCCATCCTGAGCTCTGGCAAGTTAATAGATCATTCTTTTTGACTTGCCAAGCAATTTTCATCTTTCTTTTACTCCCACAAGTTTCTTCTGAGAAGAGGAAGCAGGCAGTGCTGTCCCTTCCCCTAGAGAGTTTCTGTCTGCCTGTGTTTTTGGGATAGAGAACCCCTCAGTGGCCTGACCTTCCCCAAGGAGAAGGTAGCAGAGATTGCGGCTGGCACAAAAAAATCAGCTTAGGAGAGAAATGGACTCGAGGAAAGGGAAAGAGGAAGCACTGGCAGACACCTTGCACTTCCCATCCTTCTCTCTGGGGAAAGAAAATAGGAAAAAAAAAAGGCCTAACATGTATTTTCCAGGGATTTCTTTGTTTTTAAGAGGGGAGAAAGAGCCTGATGTCAAAAAGACAGTGAGGCATGGCTGGAAAATAAGCAGATGAAGGAGGGTGAGCCCTAACTGGGGCTGTTCCAGGTGCTCCTCCAAGGGAATGTCCCACAATGTTGGAGAGGATGGTGCAACCTCCTCTGGGGACTTACACAGTGATGGGTTTTCCAGAAGACTCCAACAATTATGGATTGTAAATTCTGAGTCTGGGGAGGTTTAGTATGGATTGTAGGGAAAGGTTCTTCCCTCAGAGGGTGGTGGGCACTGAGCACGTTTCCCAAGGCTGCCAGAGCTCCAGGAGTGTTTGGACAACTCTCTGAGGGACAGAATGGGATTGTTGGGGTGTCTTGAACAGGGACAAGGGTTGGACTGATCACCCTTGTGAGTCCCTTCCAACTCAGGATCTCCTGTGATTCTAGCAAAATTCCTCCTCTGTGTGGACAAGTATTTGCAGCTCTCCAGGTCTCTCTCCAGAGTTTCTACCATGACCTTCAAAACCTCAAACCAAATAACTGAAACCCATTAACTAGACCTCTGCTACAGGGACATGGGATTCTGGTTCCCTTGGGTGAAATCAGTGATTTTTGGACCACCAGCCCTTCCAGTTGTGGAGTTCTGCTGGTCTATCCCCAGCAGCAGCTCCCAGATATGTCTTCAGCACTGAGGTTCTTGCTCTGCACTTCTGGCATTTGCAGGGAAAACCTTTTCTTAGCAAGGAAGTAACCAAGGAGAGGGATACCCTGACAGGGTGTTCTCATCCACAATCACAACCTGGTATGAACCATCAGGAATCTTAGCACTGGGGCTGGGCTCTGGTGGAACTGGGAGCAGAGCATGGGGGTTTGGGGCTCTCTGCTGCTGCCCTCCTGCCTCTGGGAAGAGCCAGATATTTTCTGTTTGTGTCTTGATCTCTCTGTGGCTTTGATAAGAAATTCCAGTCGTGGTCTTAGCAACTCCTGTTGATACAAGTTTCAGTGAAACTGGTACTTTCCAGAAAAAAAGTGAGAAAATAATTGGTCTTTGTTGAAAAATCCACGGCTTGCACTTTCTGGGACATTGGTCTTCTTGTGAGGATAAGCATTGAAAGCTTTTGGGAAAACATACAAAAATTACTTTATTTCAGTTTCTTTTCTACAATATCCCCTTTTTCCTGTAAAATAATCCATTCATTTTGATTCTCTGGTGGGAAATCACTAACGAAGAATTGGGAACCAAATCTCTTTCTTCCCCACTGAAGACTGTTCTTTCAGAAAAAAAATAAAAATCAGGAATGATATGAGTTTACATATTCAGTAATTTAGGTCCCCACCCAACAGAGACCCATAACTGATCTGAGTTAGGCTCAGAACATCTTAGAATCCTGAGATACAAAATAAGAATCAACTGTAACAAATGAACTTGTAAAAATCATCAAAAACTTCCTTGCTGTTCGAAGCTGGGATTTTTGCTGATGGATGGGAGTGGATTTATATTTCCTGGATTTAGGTGTTATAGTGACTGTTGTCCAAACACACTCATTTTTGTCCTTTTGATAGGATTTGGGATAAATGGTAAAAATAGATGGTTTCTAAGTAACCTTTAAGATGCGTGAAATCAGATTAGTTGAATTGTTTCGCCGGTTATGACGGGGAGGGGATGACTTGGATGTTTTTCACCCTGAGTTTCACTGTTATCTCTTTCATTCTTTAGTCTCCTCTCTGTGTGCTTTAGTTCCAGATCCCTGGATTTTCCCATTTCCCTTTGTTTTTGTGGATGGCTCAGAGAGTGACAAACATCCAAAATCACACACTTTCAGTTAGGACACCTCGAGTGAGGAGTGTGAGTCATTTCTGTTTTGGGGACACAACAAGGAAAGCCAAACAGTGGTGTCTCACCCTCATAAAAAGGACATTGAGTAAAAATAACCCAAAGGAGTGATTTTTCCCCTTCACATTTCTGAATAATTAGTGTGTGGCTATTGCACCTCAGGAGCTTGGAGTGTCAAGAGTTTAATGTGGTATTTGAGAGCAATGGGGTGTGGATACACATACAGAACATCCAGAATAACTGAAACATCCCCTGTCAGAGGTCCAGGTGATCTCCTGGTGGGATGGGATGGTGCATGGGGCAGGTCCTGCCCTTTTACCAGGCTGGCCATGCTGGATACTCTTGGATTTGATTCAGGCCAGCAAGTTTTGCTTTCCCCTGCAGTACTTAAGCTCCACTTCAGCTTCTAAAAGGAGCAGCCTTCTCTCTGGCAGTGCTGCTAATGAAGTGCACCCTTGACAGTAACGTGACAGTGAACCTGCTGCAATAAATCACATTCTTCCTTCATTAAAATAAATCTCAGGCTTTGGTAAATTAAAAATAAAACCACTTTTGAATTGTACACAGCATGTACCTTATGGGACAGGTTATTTGTGAAGTTATTTCCTCATAACTTTATCTTTTAAAGTGAGAAGTTACTTTGTCTGATCTCACAGAATTCAACACAAGAGGACTTGTAGGATGAGTCATCTTTGTTGTGTTTTCTTAGGCAAACCCATGGTTACTACAGTTTTCTTTTCAGTTTTCTTTATTTTTTTTTTAAATTAGCTTAAGAATTTTTTTTTACCTTTACCTTTTCAATTCCTGTTATCCTTAAAGTGACTATGGAATAGTCACTGGCGGCCGGTCACCAGTGGTGTTCCCCAGGGGTCTGTGTTGGGTCCAGTCCTGTTTAACATCTTTATTGATGATTGAGATGAGGGGATTGAGTCCATCAGCAGCCAATTTGCTGATGACACCAAGTTGGGAGGGAGTGTCGACCTGCTGGAGGGCAGGAGGGCTCTGCAGAGGGATCTGGAGAGACTGGAGAGATGGGCTGATTGCAATGGGCTGGAGTTCAACAAGGCCAAGTGCAGGTCCTGCCCTTTGGCCACCCCAAGCCCTGCAGCGCTCCAGGCTGGGCACAGAGTGGCTGGAGAGCAGCCAGGCAGAAAGGGACCTGGGGGGACTGAGGGACAGGAAGCTCAAGAGGAGCCAAGGGTGTGCCCAGGTGGCCAAGAAGGCCAATGGCATCCTGGCCTGGATCCAAAGTAGCGTGGCCAGCAGGCCCAGGGCAGTGAGCCTTCCCCTGGCCTCTGCCTTGGGGAGGCCACACCTTGAGTGTTGTGTTGAGTTNTTGGATGTGGCACTGGGTGCCATGGTCTAGTTAACGGACTGGAGTTGGACCAAGGGTTGGACTTGATGATCTCGGAGGTCTTTTCCAACCCGATCAATTCTATGACTCTATGATTCTAATACCTGAACAAAATGCATGCTGAAATCCTTGTTGCTTATTGAGCTTTAGACCCTTAAGCTGAAGTTATTTGCACCTTAAAACACATTTAATCTGTGTTGTAATTAAAGATCAGCACTGGCACAGGTTGCCCAGAGAAGCTGGGGCTGCCCCATCCCTGGAAGTGTCCAAGGCCAGGTTGGACAGGGCTTGGAGCAACCTGGGCTGGTGGAAGGTGTCCCTGTCCATGGCAGGGGGTAGAACGAGATAATCTTTAAGGTCCTTTCCAACTCAAACCGTTCTGGAATTCTGTGATTCTATTATTAAAGTTATAGGAAAATATCAAGTGACTCATTAAAAACAGATTAAGTGACTCATTAAAGTATTGCCCCTGAACAAATGGATTCACTGAGTTGTTTCTATGATGCCATGACCCTGAGTTCTTTGGCACCTACACTCTTGCACTGTGACAGTTCTTGCTTAAAAGCACTTCAGAATTTAAGTGGCTGGATATTTTTAGAGCCTCTTGGTTGCAATCAAACACCTGCTTGAAGCAGGACCTGCCCTGAAGGGTTCCTCTGATTCAGAGTCCTTTCCAGGACTGAATTCCAAGGCTTTAACTGGCATTCAGCTGAAGTGCCTACATCATTACATCTTCATGCAGAAATTTTATTCCCACTGGAGAAAACAAAAAACCTGCCTAGCAGTGAGAGATCTCTTAACATTCTGCAAATTTCTCTGCAACTGGGAATGAATCACAGAATCCCACGGAATCCACTGGGTTGGAAAAGACCTCTGAGATCATTGAGGCCAAGGAATGAAGCAGCTGGGATTTGTTTCCAGGGACAGAGCTGCCTCTTTTCACCACCACCAGAGCACTGTGGTACTTCCACTTGTCTCTGCTCAGGTGCCACTGACCCAAGACTAGCAGAGCCAGACCAAATTTGTGCTCCAGGAGCTCCTGCAGAACCTCATCCCACTGCTGCTGGTCTGAACTGGGGACCAACAACCAGTCCCTCACTCACTCCAAGGGGTATTTCAGCTCACAGCATGTTTAAACCAGCCAAAATGTCATAAGCACTTCCCTCTCCTCAGGGCCTTGGTCAGTAAAGGCCAACTAGACCAGTGCAAACATGTTACTGGTACTGCTGGGAAGGTGGTGGGGCCCTTGCACAGGTTGCCCAGAGAAGCTGTGGCTGCCCCATCCCTGGAAGTGTCCAAGGCCAGGCTGGGCAGGGCTTGGAGCAACCTGGGCTGGTGGGAGGTGTCCCTGCCCATGGCAGGGGGTGGGATGAGATGAGCTTTGAGTTCTCCTTCCACACCAAACCATTCCATGATCCTGCCACAGCTTTCGGGGAGAAGGGCAGATTCCCACTTCAGCCTCTGGCCCAAGCAGGTTGTCCAAAGGGCTTCGTGGTCCAGCACCAAGTGACCTTTCCCATAAAGACCAGGTTTGTATTTTTTTGGGCTGCAGGATCAGTCTGTGCCCACCTTTACCTGCAGACAGGCCCTGGGACCCATCTGGAGATGATTAAAGACACTCTCCTCATGGTGCTTTGAATCAGGTGTGTTTATTCAGGAAAACACCAGTGCCCCCAGTATTTAAACTGCAATAATTACCATAGAACAATTTCATTGTACATGATAGAATTAGTTGGACATTTCTTATGGGTGTATTGCTAAAGCCCCCAGTGAACCATCTCACAACACAGTTGGGTTTATACATGAAAAAATACCCTTTAAATATAAAGGCTCTTCTATACTTCACACAGTTCTGCCTTCCAGAGGCAAAAGTCCTGCTCTTCCACCACTGCCAAGCTTGAGGAACTTGGTTGAAGCCCCTGGAATTACATTCATATAAAGTATTTTAAAAATGCATAATATTAGCATCTTTAAGCATTAAACTTACTCTCCCCCTAAAAGATAAGATGTAGAAATTCCTGATTTCAGACTGTTTCATATGCCAATATTAGAACCAAAGAATCCCAAACTGGTTTGTGTTGGAAGGGATCATAAAGCTCATCTCATTCCACCCCCTGCCATGGGCAGGGACACCTTCCAGTAGCCCAGGTTGCTCCAAGCTCCATCCAACCTGCCTTTGGAGCCACATTCACTCCCACCCTCAGAGTCAGAGCTGCTGCAAAGCTCCTTTAAACTGTTCAAATAGGTGGGCTTCCCCCCCCCCCCCC
>VWZD01008225.1:2741-46216 GCA_013396695.1 Sakesphorus luctuosus
TTTCCTTGAAGCATATTTTCGTGATCATTCAGCTAAACCAACTACAACTTAACCTTAGCGATAAGAAGAACACCATAATTAAAGTTTTAGGTTTTGATGAAATTAATATTAACAACCCAGTTAAATTATCAAACTGCTTCTTTCCAGCAGACAAGGACTTCAGCTTCCTGCACAACAAGGGCAACAATTCTTCCTAAAAGAAGCCAAGTATGTAAGCAAAGTAAATTTTATCAGATTTTCATCCAAATCCAAACAAAATTCCATTTTTGTCATATTGCCAAACAGAATGTGAGTTTCACCTTGAAATTTCAGAGTTCTGTGGCAAAATATATTCTTTGAACTTCCTAGTTTTCAAAAACTGACAACAGTGATGTATTGAATAGCTCACTATGTAGTACATAGCTATTATAATTAGGCACTTGTTTTACTTTACAACTTTGAGGAACAAGTCATTTAAATACATTGCCATGTAATGACTTGAAGTAGCTTTTTACAGAGGGAGACACCAGATGAGATACACATAGGTATATATTCTAGCTTAGAGAAGGGGGGAGTAAGTGTGTGAACATTTGGGCTTGATAGTCTTAAAGGTATTTTCCAACTTAAACTATTCTATGAAGAGCTGAGACTTGGCTGTGGCCACAAGATGATCCATTCTGATCTGGCATTGAACTGGTTTTGGAAACCACCTATCATTCAGATGGTTTTAGCAACACTTTTGTGTGACCATGTTTTCAGAATTGTGTCAAGAATTTAGATGGTTACTTATCACAGCTGTAAGGTAGTAAACTTCCACGTTTTAGTTTCGTGATACTCACACTGGTCACATTGATAAACAGTGAGAAATAAATGCATGATGAAATGGGTATGCAAAGAAATATGATGTTTGGTTTTTTTCTTAACTGAAGTGCAGTGGCTATTTTTTGCCACAAAATGCCATTTCTTAGGGTGTTCCAGTGAAGAGGAAATTACTACTCTTTGCACAGGAAGAGCTGTTGGAAGGAGATTAATAACCTGAGTTGTCAGAAAAAACAACCCTTGACTATCATATGAAATAGCAGCATACAAACAATGGAAATAAAAAGATAAGAATAAAATATGCTGTGTTAGCTAATCAATCCTTAATGCTCTGCCAAAGTCCCCATTGTCTTTAAGAGCAAACTGAAGGATTCCAGAAGTGAGACAAAATGGCACAGATGAAATCACCAAAACAGGCCATGACTGGCCGTTCGTTGTTGAATGATGAAGTTGCTGCTGTGTTTTTGGACATGGTGTCTTAAAGAGCATTCAGAACTGGTAGACTAGAAGGAGCATCACAGTGATATTCATCACAGTGTATTCTGTTGTTCCTGCATCATCTGACCAGAAAGCATCAGGTCTAAGCCATCAAGACAGCACTGCCTTTCAAAACAGTGCAACAGCTTTATGCATTTCATGTGTGATTAAAAATGTAGTTGTTGGTAGCGTGAGCCATAACAACTTCTCAGGAAGGCCCACATTTGGGGGGGTGGGGNACAGACCCTGTGAGTGCCTTCTCTATGGCAGGGAGCAAGGCATTTCCTTTCAATCCAGCATAGTAAGCCAGTGAATAAAAAACCACATTAACTCAGATGAGCACTACCTGTCCCTTGTGTTCTTTTACACTTGATGTCTCTCGTTGTTGGGTATATCTGATACCTCTCTCATGGGGCATGGCAGAAACTCTTGGCAATATAGAGTGATCTCAAACTAACCTGTCGAGGATCAATCTGAATGTTTTAATTCTTAATGTGAAGGAATCTACATTCTAGTCAGCATTATTGTAAAGCACCTAGCAGCACCAAAGATATTCCCCACAAAGAGGAAGAATTCATTATTTTGCTATAGGCTCAGCAAAATTTCTGTAGCAACTCAGTACAAAGGGTGCCTCTTACCTGAAAGACTTCCCACCACAGTTTTATGAACCTTGCTCAGTCTTTGTTGTTTGCTGTAATCTGATGGAGGTCTGCAAGAACTGAGGCAACATGTAACACATTTCCATAGATTTGGGGGGGTTAAGGGATAAATGTTTAGCCAGCTGCTGTGGATTGATGCACCTGTGCAATAGCCATCTACGGGGGATTCAGTGGCTGTCCCAAAGCTTGCAGAGATGAGCATGCAGCAACAAGCACTTCACATGAGTGTTATAAGGTAATGGACTTTTTTCCACATTGCAATGTATAAGAGTATTTTACTGTCATCCTTACACTATTGTCTTTATAATGAATAGTCTATGCTATTCTTGTTTTGCACTGTATGGTTTTCTAAAACCTCTATTGCCTGACATGTACACACACAATTGGAAGTCTACTACAAAATTTTCTTTTGAATGCCTTGCCACTGTACAGCACCATTACAAGGAAAATCTTCTCATAGTTTCTGGTATTAAAATCCACTTTTTCAGAAATAAATCAAACTGCTGCTAAAAATGGTCAACAAATTCTCTAAGTCTTTGGACTGACAATATGTGAATAAGACTTAAAGTAAGCATTCTTACTCAGAAGGAAAAAGGACAATGCTCATAAAACAAAACACCTTTGAGTGGGGAAAGGCATATTTCTTTACATATTCTGGAAAAAAAGTGACATAGAATTCAGATCTATAATTTCAGTGACTCTACTACTACACTACTGCTTAGGTGTATCTTTTATGATTTCTACATAATTTACTCACTGAAACTTTTACTATGTGAGTAGAATAAGAATCCTGTGTGGATTCTTGAACACATCACATGTCTCCACTACGAAGTGACTCAGAGAATTCCACTTTACCAAGAGCATAATGTCAGTTTACTCTTCTATTAGAAAATACATCCAGTGTGAAAATTGAAGTTTTGTTGTAGCTCCTGGCTGCTGTAATGCAATATATAGCAGTTGCCCTGAAACCCCAGTGGCTGTAGCTTTGAGTTGTCTTTCTTTTATTACTTTTCACAAGCTCTCTTTTAGAACTGGGAGGAGACAAGAGGTTAGAAATGAAGTGGTCAAGGATACCTATATGGAAGCATCCATCTTCTAGTCCAGACTTCAGTTTTGACTCCCAGTGTTAGACAGCTGCCAGATTCTGTGGTCCACAGCTCCCGTTTGCATCATTCTTCCAAATAACAGAAAATGTAACCCTTTCTGCATTGGCTAAGAAAGACTATTTTAAGACATGCAAAATATAAAACTTATTTTAAAAAAAGAAAATAAAATGGTGTTACCAGCAAAAAAGTAGACCAGGCTAAGAATTCCAAAGAGCCCATAGAGTAAAACAGTTTATGAAAAAATCACACATATTTTTTAAATCTTATAGTAAAAGGATGTTAAAGTCCAGCATGTTTCGAGAAATTTAAAAGTCTGTCAGACATTCTATTACATCTTCTTATGTCTTTTGGGTGCTTTTCTTTCTGCCTTCAAAACAAGTTTTATTTTTCTGCCTTTAAAACAAGACTTTATATGCATGCGATTCTATGTGAATCACAACAAGGCCATAAGGTTCATAAAGGTAAAAGAAACTACCCCACCCTATTCTCCACCCCCCAAAAAAGCTTCACTGCAGGTCTAAATGGTCTAACATTAAACTTCGAAATGCTGAATCTGTTTGGAATTCAATCTACATTTTTCCAGCGAGAATACACTCACTTTCCCAGAGTTCCTTTCTATTCAAGCAAAGGTAAGAGCTCCTCTAGAGTAGTTACTCATTGTGTAAATTCATGCCACACAGATGAAAACGTATCCTAATTTCTTTCAAACTTTAAGTTTTACATTAAAGGTTTCAGAGAACCACACAGCACCTGAATAGCTTTGTTCCTTTCTTTGGCAGACTCATTACTTTCATTTTCCCATTCAGCTTTGAGGTTGTAAAGAAAATTCAGATCCCCTTACTTTATTATGTGCCTATGAAAGTCTGGAATCAACCTTCTTTTGAGCATTGAATAAGAAATTAAATGTCCTTAGAACATGTTGCCCTAAGAATCATTGCAAGAACATAATGATCCCCAATAGAAATAAGTATTAATGGTCTTGCAGTATTTATAATATTTTCTTCTGCCAAAAATTTACTTAGCTTTTCCTAATAATTGCAACAAAAACATTGAATTTAATAAATACCTACCTTAGATGTTAAACTTACCATCATTTTCAATTATTTATCTGTAAGTTTGTCTGATCCAAGGACTGGCTGCTGGCATTTATTTAGTACATCAATTATTTTAGTTATGCACATTAGATAATAACTTCACCTTATCAGGAAAACACTTCGGAATCTGTTGATCCTGTGAAGGCTGATAATTGGAATTTCTTTTATGAAACACTGGAAGACAGAGAATAAAGTGGTAATTTAGCTCTTTCCAAGCTATTTTTGTGCTTCTGGAAAAATAGTGCAGGTTTCAACAGACCATTTTGGTTAAAATAATATCTTTTTAGTCATAGATTGTAGCTTTACATTAAATACATCTGGTTTTGTTGTTTTTTTTTTTTAATTTAGGATACATTTGTCTGAACTCTGTGTACATAGAAAGATTAAATGAGCAGGAACTGAAATGTGGGGAATTGAAGTAAGTAAAAGAGAGGCAGTAATATAATGAACCTTTTTTCACAGCCTTTGGAATATCTAGTTGATTTTCATTATGCAATACTGAACCCCATCCAGGAGGATAAACTAGTGGAAATGGAACATAACGGCCACAACAACCCCATACAGTGTTACAGCTTGGGAGAAGAATGGCTAGAAAGCTGCTCAGTGGAAAAGGACCTGAGGGTGCTGGTCAACAGCATCTGAACATGAGCCAGGAGTGTGCCCAGGTGGCCAAGAAGACCGATGGCATCATGGTCTGTATCAGACATAGTGTGGCCAGCAGGACCAGGGCAGGGACTGTCCCTCTGTACTGCTACTGGTACTGGTGAGGCCACAGCTTGAACACTGTGTCCAGTTTTAGGCCCTTCACTCCCAGAAAGACACTGAGGTGCTGGAACGAGTTCAGTGGCGGTCAGTGAAGCTGGTGAAGGATCTGGAGCACAAGTGTGATGAGGAGTGACTGAGGAAGCTGGGGTCATATTGCCTGGAGCAAATGAGGCTAGCAAGAGACCTTATCACTCCCTACAACTACCTGAATGGAGGTTGTAACCAGGTGGAGGTCAGTCTCTTCTCCCAAGTAATAGATGACAGGTCAAAAGGAAATGTTCTCAAGCTGTGCCAGGGAAAATTTAGATGGAAATTTAGGAAAGACTTTTTCATGGAAAAGATATTTGAGCACTGGGCCATATTGCCCAGGCAAGTGGCAGAGTCACCATCCCTGGAGGTACTTAAAGACATAGATGTAGCATTTGAGGACATGGTTTAATGGTGGACTTGGTAGGTCTGGGTTAACAGTTGGACTCAAAGCAGTTAAGTGAAGGTGACGTCAAAGGTGTGTGTATGTGTCCCCACCTTTTTTTTTAAAAAGGAAATTTAGAAAGAATCTTGGTTCTAAAATTAGTTATACACTGCTATCTCATAGGATTATGCAGAAGTACCACTTAAGGCTGCAAGTCAGGAAGGTCTTGTGGCCTTAATTAGCATAGCCTAGCAAGAACAAACAAAATGTTCCAAACCTCATGTTTAACATATGCCTGTATAAAAAGATTAAGATGTGGAGAAATACAACCCAATGACTGAAAGGAAAAGCACTGAAGCTTAAACCTCTTGGTATATGATGAAAGGCCTGAATGGAAATGTAGATGAGAGAAGACTAGAGCAATTAGCAGTACAAAAGTAGTTACACTACAGAAAGGTGTGACATAATGTGAGTATAGATGCCATGAGGGCTATAAACAGATCAGTTACCATTAACTGGGAACACAGAACCAATAGGAAAACAAAAAATAAATAGAGGCAGCAACAGCCAGGAAAACAAGAGTGGGAAAAGGATGTGGGTGATGAAGGTAGAAAATTAAAAGAAAAAAATAAAGATGGGAGAACAGTTTTGTTTTAGAACAAGGAAATTGACACCAGTTTATTTTTCAGTCTGGTGTGGAGAGGCAGTTTGAAAGGTGGGGAGTATGGCAAAGACTGTGCATGGAAATAGAAACTGTAGAGAGATATTTAGGGAGACATTTTAAGGTCATTCATTTATGTATATTGGCAGTAATCCATTGTGGAGAACAGACAGCTACTGTAGTTGTTAGTAAAGATAAATGTCATTGAATTATAGATGAACATAATGGAAAAACTTCATGTCTAGCTATTGTGTAAAATTAGGAGTGGGACATACTGGCTGTGTGGGTTTGGTGAATGCCAGGTGCGTGGGCAAATTGTGAGCATTGGGAAAGTGTGTCTTATTCAAGTGGTCTATTCAGCTCTTACACCAGTACCATAGTGTCATTATTTTTTTCCTGCTCTATCTGCTGAGTACAAACCAAAGAATAGTAAACACTAAGTACATTAGTGACAGCCTCATCACCTCCATATGTTGTGTTGCATGTTCAATGCAATGGCAGAGGGGAAGTGGCTCATGTGTAATGTGATGATTGTTCATAAAGGCCTGTGTGATCAGACCTGCTAACACCATGCTACACTGGGTCACAATGTATAACATGCTGTCCAGCCCCAACTAGTCATTCAGAGATTAACACTGGTTAGATATTGAAGACTTTATCTCTTCTGACATACAGAATTTTCACTACCTAAAATTTATTATTTTAATAGATGAAAGTTTACTTGCCAGATCATCACCCTGAAAGATTTCAGCCTTCCAGTAGAAAGTTGTCAGTCTTTAATCCTGTCAGTGCTCTTGGACTGACAGAGCTCTTCATGCCTCCTTCTTTCCCTACAATGACAGGTCTCACTTTTGCTGTCATACCAAACAGGGGCATTTGGCTCCTGCAACCGGCACAGAAGTGTTTTATTGCTTTGTGAAGCATGTTTTTCCTTTATGCAGTGTAGTCTGAACAAAATCATAGTGATAGTGTTTCTCCCACTATGCCTGTGCTATTGCTTTCATTTTCAGTCCATTCTCACCTTTGGCTGTTCCCCCCCACACACTGTTTTTGCATCACACACTATTTGTCCTTCTGCATACCTATTTGATAATGACCTAACCATTTTACCAATAACCTGATTCTTCTTTCATAACCATTAGATGTGTTAATAGCCCATTTGCTGCAGATTGCACTGTCTTAATACAAAACTGAGTTTATAAAACTACCACGCAGCCAGTGTTCCACTTTATGGGAAGAATGACCAATTGAAACAACTGGCCTACTCAGACAGGAGATCGATAAAGAGCAGGAGCAGAATGAACTACACACAGCTAGCCACTAAAGACAGAATTCTATAAAAATTATGAAGGCCTATTGTCTACAAACATAGCTTAAACCATATATATTGAGATAGCTTCACTAGTGACATTCTTAAGTAGAAACTGCAGAAGGTATTTTATAATGCAGCTTATGCATGTTTAAATAAAATACATCTGGTATAACAGTTACAAGTAGGGAGAAAAAAGGGAGTGACCTTGACTGCATTAGTAAAATAATCCCTAAAATTCCTTTAAAAGAAAACCCTGTAAACTAAATCTTATCACTTTTCTTTCCCTTTTGCTAGATTGGCACAGACAGAATTACAAAAGGTGTTTGGGAAGTGGATAGCTTACAGGTGAATCACAGAGAACTATGACTGCCCTCAAACATAAACAAAGTGAGATCTGGTAGCCATTTTCAGGGCACATCTGCCAGGTTTGGGTACTAGGAATCATTCCTGGAGGCTGACCATTGGCACCTCCTCCTGGTACTCCATTTATCCTAGGGACAGAACATCCACCTCACGTGTCAAAGACTTGAAATCATTTTAGTTTGCAGTTCCTGACCATTTCTGCTTGGCTTTGGTTCTGCTTGAAAATGAGAAAGGGAATACTGGTATGTGATTTGTGTCAGGGCACACTTCCTCCATAGTTCTCACTCTCTGATTTATGGTAGAAACAAATCCACTGTTCCTATGTCTGTGATTGTCAAGTATTCAAATATCACTTGTAGAAAAGGAACATAAGAGATTTATGGAGTGAGAAGAATATAGAAAAGTAAACACTAAACCCATACTATTATTAAAGCAAAAACAGGGGTGGATTGAGAGATATACCACCTCAATACAAGGAAATTCCTTATCTACAAACTATTGCAAACTACAAAGCAATGTAAGGACCTATCACTGTATGATGGCTCTGTGTTTCATATAACCTTACTAAGACATTTGCTATCAGAGACAGTTTAGATGGATCGTAGGCTTTACATGCTGCAGTCTATTATTTATACTCATAGATTCAGTTTCTCAGATCTGGATTTTGCCTCTGCCATAATTACCTCCCTCTCAAAACCACACCCTCGCTTATATGATCCTCAGTATGCAATCCCCAGGAACTCAACTAAAAAGGCCTCTTTCCTGCCAGGCAGACCCATCCCCTCGTATCAGAGGAACACAGTCACTTGGTTCCTGTTCCAACATATATTATCACTTATCCCTGACATGAACATTTCACAATCTATGCCACTTTCCGGCCACTCAGCCACCCTCTGCTTCCATGATTCAGCTTCTGAAGGTTGCCGCCAGCCTGAACGCCTCCTCTGTGACAGCTACACAGTGTGTCCAACACACTATAGGAACTACCCACAGAAGAATAAGATACATATCTGTGTCATGGTCAAATCTTGGACCTTGCAAAATGCAGCCAACTCAACTACAACTGGCAAAAAATTGGAGGAAAGAGTAAATGGAGGAAAGAGTAAATGTCTTCTCCTTCTAATCTACTTTATGGAAAATACAGCTAATCCCCAAACCAGCCAGCCTGGGAGAGAGTACTTCATTATATGGTCTAGTTATAGAAGGCAAACACACCTGCTATGTCCTATCTTCTCGCATAATCATTCTGAACAATTCCATCATGGAAGAAACCCCTGCCATGATCTTCTCTAACCATCTAAATATCAGCCTGCACCTAAAACAGGGTCCACACTGAGCTCCATCCAGCCCTATGTGCTGCCCCACTTACTGGGGTTAACATAAGAGCTGCTACCAAACCAGGAGAACTTGGAATGGCAGGGGTTAATGGGGCGATGGGGAGGGGAGGGTGAGACGAAAGAAAATAGCCCGACACTCTTCCCAGCTTGTTTGATGGAGATGCGACCTGGCAGCATTGAAAAGCTTCAAGATTAATGGAGAAAAGGCGGAATCTGACAGCTTTTCCGCTGGTTTCACTCCTCCTGGGTGGGCCGATTGCTCTTGAATGTCACTTGCTACTTAATCTTGTGTATCTGAAACAGACTGATGTGTTTGGGGAGCCCTGCTTGCTCTGTATAGACATCAATTGGCAAGGCAGATAAAAGGAAACTGCATTGAATTACTCTCTTATGCCTTTTATAGAGCACTTTCTGACTACAAAATAATTAGTAGCCTCATCCAACGAAACCCAGCGTAGTTAGGGTGTTTGTTAAACACCAAAAGTGAGGAGAAGAAAGTATTCCTTACTCTCTTCCAGCTGCTTCCTCCAGCTACCATCAAACCAAGACATGTTTATACTCAAATGAAAACATCTGTAGCTAATATTGCCATTTAGTATCACCTCACTGTCTGGGGGATGCTTGCATTAATTTTTTTTTCTGAGTGACTATTTCTGTTTGCAAGTTGAAGATTTGCTGCAGAGTTAACAATTTATGTGTTAAATACTTTGCCTGTTGAGCAGAAAAAAACCCGTAAGTACTCTTTAAAAATGTAATATGTCTCCCACTCACTGAACATGATGCATTCTCCCTGGTAGCAGATAAAGGAGGGCACTGGAGATTAAAAATTAGAGCATTTTTTCCCCTCCATTTGCAGTGAAATCAGATGGTGACTGTCTTGCAAAAGACACTTGATTCTTTTTTTTAATTTCAGAATTTCAAGTCCAGATCTTCCATGTCTTTCACCCATGTCATACAATTTACAGCAACAAAGAAGTAGTAGCAAATAAAAAAACCCCAGCCTCCAATAGTTTGTAAAATTTACTTCATGTCCCAAACTGATTCTTGTGCTATAAATCTGAGTTTCTCTCTTTTGTGTTAGTGAAACTTAATTTGGAGTTATACTAGTTGTGCAACACAAAGCTGTTCAAGTCTACAGTCAGCAACACAAACAAAACTCTGACAGTGTGTGAATTGAAATTTAACATATAAAATTTTTAAGCATATGAAAACTTAGGTGTGCTTTGTTGCCACACAAATTAGTTTCTCCCTTGTGATAGACAGTTGTCTGAAATAGATGCACTGAGACAATTAACATGGGGTGAATCTATCATAAAATTCAATTTCTTTTTCTCTTCAAATAACAAAAAATAATCACAGTTAAGTATAAAAAGGTTGAACTCTGTCACACCACCTTCTAAGTGAGGAATAGAATCCCAGATTAAACATCACCATCATTACTGTATTTCAACTGGCACCTAAAATACAGGTAGTAGGAGATGACTGTGTCTTCAACAATTATGTAGACCTGTTCAGTTGCAGTGGGGAATAGAGCTGCATTCTGTGCAGGGTTTTTTATGTTATATTTCCTCAGATCTAAGTGGCCCTTTATAGGAAGAGAATATGTCTTTACACAAATACTTATAACAAGCTAGGGGAATAGCAGCCACTTCACTGTCAGGGTTTTTTTCATCCAAATGATTTCTATGCCCTTTGAAAGAGGTCAGAAGATATAAACTGAATGATAATCACTAAAATGAAAGCATCACTAAAGTCTGCTATTATATTTATTTACTACTATTTGTTATTAGGGTAATCCTCAGACACCTTACTGTTTCTAAATGAGTAGCTGTTATTTTCTGATTTTTTTTCTGTTTCAGCTGCATGGGAGTGCTAACATCTTAATCTCCCTGTGAAGGTAAAATTTCTGTTAATGTTTTAAAAAGTAATTTAATTTTTTGTTTAAATTTTTAGGCTTTTTAAAAAAATAAAGTAGTACAAACTTCATAAATCCAACTTTTGCATTTTGTCTGTTTTGGCCTAATGACTGTTTTAATAAATGAAGCATATTTACATGTTTAGAATTAAAAACATATCAGTATGTGTTTTCTCGTACTGATATTACAAAGTTCAGATGAATTCTCCACTTTAAGTTTGTTCCATACATTCCTCAGCATTAGACCCCTAACAAACTTCATGGAAAGGTAAGAAAGAGCAACCAAACATAACTATTATAATTCATATAAAATGGATTCCTTATCAGGTATATGTTCAGTTTATACAGATTTAGGAATGAACAAAGAAACACTAATGAAAAAGAAGCTATTAGTACTTTCAGCAATATCGTGAAAAACAAGCAGTGTGACATCCTAGAAACTACAGGGTGTTCACATTATTTCCCTTCCCCCTCCCAGAGAAGGATGACATTTGCATTGTTAAAAAAAAAAATCACAGGACTTTAAATACATTTACTAAATTGTGTTAAAGGCTCCTAAACAATTTTTTTTCTGCTAATGTAGTCCAGCCAAATTTACATCCTATTTGTCAGAATAAATCTTAATCTTACTATATTTGGCTTTGTTTGCTAAATTTGAGATTTTAAGAGCATTGATCAAATTCTACACACATATTTAACTTCAACAGTTAAGTTCATGAAACCTGACAGAAAGGAAGGTGTGCATGTGCACAACTGCTTACAGAACCCAGGTCTTACAACTAAAACAATCTGAAACAAACTAGAGCTCATATTCTTTTTAGGGATTAGGACAAGAAAATCTCTGTTAATTATGTGCATATCCTTTCTCTTTAAAATTTATCATTTGTTAACATAATACCAAAGTTTTATCAGAGTAGGAGATGTAGCCAAACCTTAGGTAATTTATGCAAAACCGTTCTACAGTTTGCTGACACATTTGGCCAACAAAAGGCAATTTCTTCTCTAGAGATTCTTAGTGGAACATCTTGCAGCTATGCTTTGATTTGCATCCTCGCTCAAAGTACTTGAAATCATGGGTCACTAACACAATACACAACTGCATTCCCTGCGAGTCCTCTTGCTTGCTTTTGAGGTGCAGTGTTTGAGCCTACTTCCTAGCGTGATCCAGTCATAGTGTCTTGTAAAGAGTGTCAATATCCCAGAATAGCCACTGGTGTGTGAAAAATACATACAAAAACACGTGCAAAGCCAGACAAAGTTCTCTTTTCCTTCTGCTGCTATTCCACATGAAGATACAATCACAAACTAAGAATCCTTAGATGAGCAGCACTGGTGGTAAACTTTAAGGATAGACAAAACAAAGTCTGATCTGTTTAGACTTTTATACTACTACAGAAAAACAAGAGACTTCCAAGGCTGAGTTAGGCTTCACAGTGACACAGCCAAGGGCAGGAGAGTTTGTTGTCTGGAATTGTACTGTCAGATGAAGGGAGCCTCCATAAGCTCCCTACAGCCCCCGTGCAGCCTCAGGCCACTGCCCAGGAGAGGTACGACATCCTGACAATAGATGTCTACTTATTTACTGTAAAAAACCCCTCCAAACATAATTTTTTTCTACCCCACAGTTTTATGTTGAAACTCATCTGTTGAAAGCTGATTTCAAACCCCTAAAGGCTGATCAGTCTAAAGGTAGAACCCGTACTGTTGTAAACACCCTGATGAGATGATCTTCAGGATCCTGTCTTTTACCTTCAACTCCAATTTAATTATGTCGTAGTGAGATGAGGAGACAAAGTGATTGTGGTGAAAGAATTAGGGGTGTTTCCCAATATAAAGATGTAGTTATGAAGACAAAGGCCTACTCATGGTGCTTCACAAAGCTAAGACAATGTTATAGTCAATAAAAAATTTCCTCAAAATCGCTTCATTGTAAGAATTCCACAAGAAAAGCTTTCCCTTTGCAAAATGGGACTGAATTCTATTTTACCATTCTCTAGACATTTTTCAGGACCTCAAAGTATTCTTCTTCCTTGTGCTTCGTCCTCATAAATCTTACTAATATTTATTTCAACTAAATAGTTTAAAATGTGTTACTTGCTTTCAGGTCTTCCAAAGCAAACTGCTGTTCACTAATATTAANGAAAAGAATGGTAGCATTACAAGTGTAGAAGAAATGCTACAGTCAGGCCTAACGATGCATGTTGGAGCCAAGGCATGGCATCACAAAGACACAGGTGAACAGCAGGGTCTCAGACAGGACCTGAAGCTGAGGAAATCCCTCAGCACTCTGTCCTCTAGAGCTCCTCATGTTTCCTGTGTGAGAAAAAGCAGCACATCCCAAGCACTGGAAAGGAACTGGGGGCTGAGGGAAAGTTTTTGGTATGTTTGACCTTCATTCAGCGGGAGAGAAGGCAACCCTAATGCAACATCTGATGTCTTCCAAGCAGGGGATTGACAGTCCTTGAAGGAGATTGAGCAGCTTGCTGAAGTAGGGTAGTCACACTGGAGGTTTGAGGGAAAATAATTGCTGTGGCCCATTGCTAAGAAGAAGGATGAGCAAATGTGGGCCTGTCAGAGGAAAGAGTGAAAACTTGGGAAGGGTCAGGAGTGGGCTCAACCAAACAGGTTGTGCATGATGAAGTAGCCCTCAAGTTTTTGCAACACAAGCTGAGATATCACTTGGTTCCATACATGTGAGAGAGGTCTGAGACAATTAACAGGTTTACACACACAAGCATCTATGTAGATATTAAAAAAAATAATTCAAAAGTAATTGCCCTAAGATATAATATTTTGTGTCAACATTGGGGTGAAGGGGTAAGATAACCAGAACTTGACAACACTTGATTTTCTGCATAACCACCCTCCTGCCCTGTAACTCCCAAGAGTGGGGTTTTTTTCTGTCGTGCTTTCAAAAGGCTCCAGCCTATATCCCAGGTCTTGGCCCCCCTAGTGTTGTTTTGGAAATCAAACTTTCTTTCTCATGAGTGAAGCAAGGCTCTTGAAGGCAGTTTCAGGAGCCCTGGCTCAGGTACCATAGCTGCTCTGCTCCTTTCAAGGCCCAGCATGTGATCCAGTATGCTTGGATCTCTGCTCCCGGGCCGCAGGCTGCACTCAGATGGTTCCTTTCCAACCCCCTGCTGTCTGACTCCATGGAGGAGTAGAGGGAGCATGTCTTGTAATTCAATTACCTCCTCCCTGTGGGGAAAGGAGAAGAGGCAAGAATCAAATCAGAAGACAGAAAACAAAAGGTTGAGCAACTCCCTGCAGCAAAATAGGGAATTCCACGAGGCCATGCTGAATTTGGTGGCACCCTGATGAAATGCCAAATTCCGTAGCCATTGCCTCACCAAGCACAGGGGCCTTGAGCCTGGGGGAATAGGATTAAGATAAATTGGAACAATTCACACAAGTTAGAGGCATTGTTTCAGACTCTTACTGGAGTCAAACACATGACAGGGCAATGGATTACACCATATATTTTTAAGTTCTTGAAAACTAAAAAGTTTGTTTGTTTTCTTCTCTGAGCAAAATTTTAAATTCCATTGCTATGAAATACATGTAGCTATTTTAACATATGTTTGCTGCACACAAACCATGGCCAGCCACCTAATGGATTATTGATGATACAGTACATTTAATTAGGCTGGCCACTTCACTGAGACCAACCAACAGTTAATCATATCTTATTTAATTTTTAAATCTTTAACTGATTAACCTCCTTCTCCTCCTCTCTCTCACTCTGCATATATTTTATATATATAGACAGATATACATTTACTACACCCATGTATCTTTTTCATATTAGATTAATTTTACTGATAGATTGCTGCATGGTCCAGCCAGACGTATCTGCAATGCTTCTCAGTTTTGTTCAAAAACCCGACACCCTGCGGAGCTGTGATGCAGTGAAAACTCACAGTGCTAGGACCAGTTTTCTGGAGTGTTGCCACATTAATGCTGTAACCACCAGCTTTGTGCCCCAGTGGGTATTGTCCCTTCTGCAGATTGGAGCCAGCATGAATTTCAAATTTTGTGGTATGACCAGTACGAGAGAAATGTCCTGATGCACAACAAATTAGGCAAATTCGCTAGGGATGACTCTATTCTTACTTCAGAGACTAAGACAGAATGGTGCAATTTCAGGTTCTAAGATGTTCTATGAAAAGTCATTTGTCTGTCTTACCCAGTGGGAAAAGAGCTTGCCACTGCTCAAAAGAGCTTTCCACTTCCCCAAAGTAGGAGACAGTATCACATCAGAGGCTGGACTTCAACATCAGGTTTTATAACAAAGCTTTTTTCAGTACTATGTAAGCACATGAGCTGCAGCCCTCCTTGAGAGGAGATGAAGGGAAGAATAAAGTGTATGAGTCTTATGCTTAACAACTGATATTCAACACATCTAAAAGGATCTGTTCCCTGGTTTCACTTATAAACCTCGGTCAAAAAATTCTAAGGCAGGGAGAAATCCATTGCTCAACACTTTTCTAGTACTTTTGTGGTGTAATAAAAGCTATTGATTATTTTTTTTCTCAATCCTTGAGTGATCCAAGAGCTCGCTACCTGATGAAGTGCCTCTTTTCCTTTACCTCATTGCACAGTTTTCACAATCAGTTTTACTCACTTTTCTTCATGGTTCATGGTGTTTCATCTTCCAGGAGCAGAAGTAAGGCAGTTCTGGGATCCCCACTGATGAGACTGGTTCTTCCAGTAATCTGCCACAGCTTGTGGTTGTCCTGTTTTAGAAGACAGTGAAATCATAGTTGTTTATATCAACCTTTAATTAAATCTTACAGCAACCACTAGAGTTTATTATTTTAAGGTAGTTGCCTAAGTTAGAGTCCTATGTTTTTCTCTGTTCTCATTACTATAAACTATCGTAAAGGTGTTATGAGAAGACACTATTCTCGCTCTCATACTTTCCCATCTTTCCCCTCTGATGCTTACATTTTGTCCACCCCAGCTTCCACTGTTTCAACAGCCCCACAATGACTATTTGTTTTCTAACTAGACAAAATGTGTTCCTCCCAGAACATATGATTACAGCCAACTTCTAAGTGCCTGAAAAGGTGTTCTGTAATGGCTTTCCTGGCAAATGCATAACTTTAATTGGTGAGGGCAAGATATTAAATCCCCATTACATTTACCTATTTTCTGTCTCAAGTGCTTGGAATAATGTCAGGTCTTGCAGAACAGAATTTCTTTTCTTCCCCCTTTCCCAAATTTCCAGCACAGCCTGGAAGAGCAGCTGCCTCTGCCTTGGTGTATTTCATGCTGAGCATACTCATCTGGCTTCAGAAGAATTTGGTGGGCAAAGGCAATGCAGGAGTAGCACCATGGCACAGAAAGCACTGATGAGCAGTGTGATAAAATAGAGACAGAGGAAGTCTGTCCACTTGTCTTCTGTTTTCTCAATGATACACTTCCCCTGCTCCTATCTTTCTTCTCCTGTCTCTTTCCTCCTCCTCCTCTTCTTACCATTCTCATCTGCTCTTTTCCACACCCTCTACTCCCACCTGCATACTCTATGTACTTTTCCCACATCTCCCAGAGTTACTGTGTGTGAAGAGCAGCAAATACATGGATTTCATGTGCAGTCCCTCACACCAAGCAGCTGGTGCCAAACCAAATGTCTGGTTAAAATGCTGGGCTGGCTTTGGACTGCTGAGTGCTACATGATGGGTTGAGAACTGCTGGATGTTTGGCTGGGGCTTGTCAGGAGCACCCAGGACACCTCTGCCCTCCCCAGTTCACCATGCCTGCTCTAGCTATTACCTATGTCACACAGAGAGAGCAGGCTCTTACCTTCCAGCCTGAAGACACAGAGAGTTGCCAGCTTCTCTTTCCATGGTCTGGACTTTTAGAGGGCACCTTTGATTATTTTGATAAAAAGCTGGTTTGTTCAGGTATTTTTGCCTATGTTTTTCTGACTTTTTTCCTGCCTAGTAGAAAAACTGATAAGAAGAGAAAATAAAATCATTTTACATACATTCATCACTCCTTTTGTCAGGCATACTCGAAGTTTCAGACCACTTTTATTAAAAAGATCATTACTGAAAATAGATGAATTGTCTGATGATCACAACAGGGTTTCTAGGATTTTTGATTCTGTAAAATGTCTCAATTTCCCACTACATGACTATTTCACAGGCTAATCAGAAAGGAGAGTCTGCTCTTCAGACCGTTTTTTCTGAATTAGCGTGGTATTCAGACCAATTAAACTAATGAACTTAAGTCTGACACACTAATTTTTTTTCAGGAGCAAGGTCTCACTTTGTAATATTGTTTGAGGAGACTGTGATTCCTGCTCAGTTTTATTTGCTGTGTTCCAGACAGAGGTCATATAAAAATAGTCACATGTATAAAAAGATGTTTTTCTTCAAACCATTATTCTTAATTACACATATCCTTGAACCATTCTTTTTCTACTCAATATTTACAATAGTCTAATGTTTTTGCATCGTTATCATCTCTCCTAACAATCTTGTAGCTGAGCTCCACATGACTAACTCCCCCAGTCTTTGTGGCAGGGAGGAGTGGTGGAGATTGCAATTGTTGTGTATCCATTGGCAGCCTGACAGATGAAACAATCCCCACACAAGACTCACTATCAGCCGCCTCCTCGCGTCACCTGGCAGCAAACTGTCCGTCTCTGAGAGGCTGCTCTGTGTACAACAAACTTCACCGTGGCAGCCCCAGATGGTCTTAGGCCAGATTCCTCTGCTCTCGACTTCCCTCCTGATCTCAGTTCAGCAGTTTTACAGCTAACTAATTTTTATGAGTGTCTTGCACTGATTGCACACATGCAGTTGAATACTGGGTTGGGTCAGGAAGCTCATTTGGCTGAAAAGCAACATGGAAAAAGGACACTGGTGCAAAGGTGGGGAAGAAAGGCAAAGTACTCCACAGTGTAAACTGAAGAGGAGCATGTGCTGGCCAGAGGGACTTGGCCTCTGCCTAATCACCTAATGGGTGCCTGTTCTGTAAGAAACCTTCTCCCAGTGCCAGCCCATGTGGATGGGGAAACATCCATTTACTGACTTCTAAAGTGAAAGCAAAATGGCACTTCCACAATAGGATATGTAATTAGTCTTTAATTTCACAAGAGATGTAGCTCAGGTAAAAACACTGACTGTGTACACTACAGAGATAGTTCTTTAGGAGGGACTCCCCACAGAGGCCACACTGCTCTTTTACCATGCAGTGACTGTTCAGTGTGGATTTTGGTCTGTAGAGAGCACCTCTACTTGCCCAGAGAGAGGATGTTTAAGCAATTCCATTCACTTAAATCAGGATAGCCCAAGCAATAGTGCTACTAACCTGAAAGTTCCTACCAAAAAAATCATATCAGGACAAAACACTGCACCAGTGTTCTACATATCTCAATAGGAGGTGGACTTTCTTCAAACAGTAATTGAGATCTGTCTCAGTCTTGCCAGAATGGGTCTGTTGTGACTGAGGAATGAGGCCAGGTCCCCAAAAGTCCCTATTTGTTCAGCTTATATAATAACTACTAAAGCCCATTAGTTCAAATTCTAATTGCTCAAAGTAAGCATATATCAAGCCCACTAATAATACATGGATTTCCAAGAAAAACAGGGAGAAAAGCTTCATAAAAAACCCCAATCCTAAAACCTCCTAAAGAATCTAATCATGATAGGGTGAGAAAAGAATGTGGCTGTGGATTGATGGATGATGTGTAGATATTTTTTGTTAGAGACTTATGAAACAAGTAGAAAGTCCAGATGTTTCAGAGACACTAAATAGTTCAATATTTTTGAAATGGGTGTTGGCAAGGGAGGAAGTTAACACTGAGATGACCAGATAGGTTATGTCTTCCATTTTGCTTTATTAGTTGATCCACCTGAGGTTTTCTTCTATTAAGAAAAGCCTTTGGAGCTGCATACAAGCAACTCTTTTGAGCTTATTTCAACTTACTACACCAGGCTAACACTTGTAACAACATTGGGTCCTAGTGTAGGACCTGATTGCTGCTCCACACGACCAAGGGAACAGTGCAAATGGCATGATTGTGGGCTGCTGAAATCTTCAGTCCAGTTGTATCTGTACTGCAGAAACCCAGAGACCAGATATTTCACTGAAAGACAATGAAATTACTCTATAGTCACACATTTATAACTTAAAAGGTCACCTACTGTCCCCCTCCCAGTTCTTAATAGATTTACACTTAGTCAATTCAACTTGAAAACAGACATTATTTGGCACTTTTTATGATCCCCATTTCTTGTATTCCATTGTCAATAACTCTGTTGTTCTTTCTGTTGCTATGCATCTTCAGACTCCAAGAGGCTCTAGGTCACTTAGCCAGCTCATATTAGTGTGGTGCTTAAAAGACAAGATTAAAAAATCCAACTCTGATTTGCGATTTGCTCTGCTAATGCTTAAATCAGTAATAGTTCTTTAATACTGTGACAACACCTAGGTCAGCTACAGCTTTACAATAGATTTGTCTTGATATTCTTTGGGTTTTTGTGAATTTTTAAACAGAGATCACATCCCAGTCCAGTCAACCCAGTGGCTTCCCTAGTAGCAGCACACCTGGCAGAGTCTTCTGTAGTCTGCAGAAAGTTTTCTTCTCCATCACTGCTGGGGTTTGGCTGCTGGTTCACTGTTCCTCTCAGCAGGCTCTTACTGTTTGGTGCCAGGATTTTCATCTGCAGTCTCTGGGCTGTCCTTCCACCAGCTCCACAGGGATGGAGGAACAACTTTGCTTTCCAGAAAGTACTGTGCGCTTCACAGATGTTTATAGGAATCTTTTTTTAAACTTCCCACCAATTAATCTTAGGCAACTTCTTCTATTCTTGACCTGATAGGCATTGGGTAGTTTCACTTTTTGTCATTTCTGGAAAAAAGGTTTTCACACCCAACAATCCTTACAAACTTTCATACACATATGAATGTATCCCCTACCAAAGCCTTGGAAAGTGCATATATACACTTCCCCTTGAAAAAAAATTTCTTCTTCCATGGCTTTTCAGGCTTTGTGCTTTTATGGCTCAGCACCCACCTCTAGAGGCTGTTCCCCTGGTTTAGTGCAGCATATTCCCTCATTCACATCTCAAGGAATAACACTTCCTTAAGGTAAAAACATTGTATACTGCAAGTCTGAGGGATTATACTTTCCCCTTAGTAGCTGCCTTTCTCCAAAGAATTTTAAGTCATTTATGAACACTAAGCAACATATTTTCATGACTGTCTAAGGTGGACTGACAGCTTTTTTTCTTCTTGTCTTCTCTAGAAACAAAATATTTTGAGAAAAAAATTAATTTAAAGTTTTCTACCTATTTTTAAAAAACCTTTTAACGATTCCTGGTGACAATTCTGAAAAAAGTTGTATCATAAATAATATTTTTCCTGGACCTGAGGTGTGACATATACATATTTATAGGTGTGTGTGCATAAAGACACTCACGCCTCTTTGTTTGTGTACAAGAAATTGTTACTCCTCAGCACCCCAGGGCATCCAGAGCATTAGTAATGTAGAGAGCAGAACAAAGGACAATATGTACGTTCTAAGTGTGACCAGTGTATGCAAAATGTAATCATTATTGGGACCACTAAAAATTGCACAGCCAGCAATGATTTATTAGTAGTGCAGAATCCAGGGAAATACTCCCCTTTAAATTATTCTTTCTCTGGCTCTAAACATTCAGTGCATTCCCAGCTTGAGCCAGGGAATTTATTTTCTTCTCTTCTCTGTATTTGTCTGTGGTTTGCATTATCATTCACTAAATATACTTGGACATGACATTACTTTTCTTGTGCTGAAGATTTTAAAACTTCTGTGACTCCCCCTTTGACCCTTCTCCATTTCAGGAATTTCATATATAAATCAGTAACTTGCACTTACATAAGGAATTGGGCCATTTTCGGTGTTATATAACTGTTATATATTTACCAAGTAACAGAATAACACAAATTGTATAAAACTCACTAGATTTAAAGCTTTGAAATGTGTGATCTTCATGTTTACAGAAAAGAATTTCAGCAAAATTTCTCTCTTTCTCTTAGAAATTACGCAAAAGAACAGCGGATAATTTGCCACTGAGACAGCTTTATGGTAGATCTAAAAAAAATCCCCAAAAAATAAATTTCTATGATTTTTTCTGAAAAACTACCACATTCCTGTGACCAACTATTTCCATGAAAAGTGTACATGCTTTACAGAATTCTCTTTCTACACTAATTACTGCAATTTTCAGGAAAACAGAGGAGGAAGTATTTGTCATCAAGTGCAAAAATGAACAAGTAAAGTTACTTGGGTCTTAAATGAGCCAGACCAAAAAGTATCTCATGTGGCCTAGGCTCAATTTAAGAAGCCATTAGTGTAACATGTGCTCATATCAAGTCAAATGAAGTTTGTTTTGGCTGTGAATTTGCTGAAGATGTTACTAAATACACTGGGGACTGGGGAATCTGCCAATTGCAACTTTGAGAAGAGGGGACACATTCAGCTTTCAGAGAATCAACCCGCACAGGTAACCATTGGTGTCTCCTGGTGGCCTTTCTGGAGTTCCTGCTAATCATGAGAAAGAGGTGTGCTCCACAATTGCTCAAACACCAATTAGGAAAAGAAGCAGCGCACAAAGTGAAATTTCCAAAACTCGGTAAAACTGTGTTTCACTGCTAGACAAAGAATAAGGAGATTCCATTGTGTGCTGGTCTAGAGATGGGTATTTTTGCTACCTCCTTTGCAAGGGAGGAGGAGGAAGCATAAAATACGTGCCAGACAATGGATAAGATGGGCCATCTAAAACAACAGACAAAGACATAACAACTGAGCCCAAAAATCATTAATTGGGATGCCAGTCTGAGAGTTCTTGGCTTTGTAGCCATAAGACTGGTGCTTGACTCTTACTCTTTCTTTTGCTAAGATGCTAGACAAGTTCATCTTCTGAAAATTAGCACATGTGACTAAATACACAATGATAAAAGCACTTATATTATTTCCATAAATTCCCCTGACAGCCATTTGAATGCAAATTGAGCAGAAAGAAACCCTGTTGAAATGAATTAACAAGGAAAGGCAGCACAAAGATGTGGGGGAAGAAACAGGACTGAATACAGACATACAAGATACAACCTCTTAAAAATAGAGTTGGTTCATATTCAATATAATTGAAGGAAGCATTTTATATACCATTATTTATGGTCAGAGGCTTCTTCAGTTCATTTAGCTAGCTTGAGTGCATTGATACAGTCAAAACAGTAAAACATGTCTCATCTATTTCAATACTGCAAACCAGGGACTGCCAACTATGTGTTTGTCTTCTTTCCTTTGGTCTCAATGAACAAAAGAAACAGCAGCATCTTAATCAGAAAGATAACAACACAAAATTGAAATGATACAGCACAAAACTTGTGCTACATGTTTAGAATGTGCAGCAAACATCTCATTTTGGTGAGGCTCTGTGATTGTGCTTGCTGTGTGCAAACTATAGAAGAGAGATGACTATTAGAAGATTAAAATAAATCTATAATTAAACAGTCAACCAGTTTATTTTATCTTGAAAATTGTGAAGTAAGATGAAAGTTTATACAACTTCAATGTGGCAGATTATTTAGATTGTGTTTCTCTGAGAAAGGGATGTACTACAGATTGTGGTTCCCAGTACTGCTGCTCTACATTACTGTAGTGGAAACTGAGGCTGTAGTACTGGTGCTGACCCCACGGTCAGAAGATGAAGAGCAAGGGAGGAGGTTAGGGCAAAAATAAACTTCTCTTCATAAATTCAATACGAAAGAAACCAGATGGAGTCTGCAGGTTCACCTGGGTATTAGTCATCCCAAAGCATTTTATTGGAAAGCATTAGGACAGTGAAAACAAGATGAATGGAAATTAATCTTGTATGAAGTAGTATTGAGAAAACAGCTCCAGACAGAAACCAGAAAGAAAGGAGGCATACATTCTCACCACATGCACCTAAAACAAGCATCTGCTGCAATACATCTGAATGCAGTCCTTTCAGATCATGAAGAACAGTAGGTAGACACAGACCAATTGAAAAAACAAGTATGGATTGCAAGAAGTGACACTAGTGACTAACTGTGTGATATTAACGTTGTTTGATTGCTATTCAGCTCTGGTGAGTCAGGGATAACTGTACAGATGGATATATCTTATTCAGAAGAGATGTAATATTATGGCACATCCAATTTACAAGTATATTTTCATTGAAAATATGTTACTTAATCTTAAATAACTTACTTTTAAAGAAAATTTTAATTTATTTCTCTATTTTACCACTAAAGTTGTAAATGAATTTAACATAGTTCAAAATATTTGAGGCTGAAATAGCCACATGAACCCATTCAGTTTAAATAGATTGACTTTGCTGGAAAATCAGAAACTAATTTATATTAACTTTAATAAAGAAACAAATAAAACATTAAAATAATAACATGAACTGTCCATAAATCCAATAGTGAAGGTTTGAAACATCTAATAGAACAAATCCTGAACTGTGAACATATCTTTCCTTTATGGCTGACTGGGTCTTCACATTGTTTAAAATATATATGTGAACATCTAGCTACAGCTGAAAGAAATGAACTACATCCAAGAGATTCTTTCTTGTATAGAACACATAAAGAAGATAAAGCAAGAATCTATTAACTGCTTAGACAAGAGCCTCTTTAAAATTAGTCTTTCATGAAAACCACCATTCATTCCTCTTAATATGACTCAGGAGGTAAGTATACAATTCCTCTACCAGGTAAAATCACACTCCTGTGCACTTTGCCTACGTAAGACCACAGTACTGCAATGCAAAACACAGCTTTTCCCAAACAACTCTGGAAAAACTAAATCCCAAGCCATGTTGAGACACAACTTTGTCTCCACTGAAACAACTGCAGAAGGGAGTAATAACTCTTTGCAACATACAACAGGACTGCATCCTAGTCGTGATTAATGAAATCAAGCCACCTCTGACAAATTTTGTTTGGGTTACCAAAGTGAAAGTGCCTTGGGAAGCTTAACATGAAAGGACTGCAAGCTTGCTTTGCTTGTCTCATCTGTGAGAGGCCTTAGTTGCATTGGGAAAGCACTGCAGCAAGATCCTATGTTTAAGCATCAGCATTGCTTCAAACTCCAGATCTTCAAGTCAAAATCATTTTGTATTTGATCTCCCTTGCTGCAAAACGGAAGAAAAAAAGTTATCACTTTTATGAAGAATGGAGAGAGGTTTAATGCTGTGGACTTGTAAAACTATTTGAATAACAAAGAGACAGAGCCATAGGAGAATAATGATGCTAAGTCAGGATGTTCCAATAACACAAAACTATGGCACTGATTAAATGCTGATGTGAGATGAAGAATTGATGGAAATAGATTATTATATCAGACATTATTATATCAAACAAAGCATCTTCCCTAGAGACCTAGCAGCTAGTACTGCCCAAACAGACATTCAAAGGCACTTCATGAAACTGAGATAAACATGGGGAAATATTGACACAACTTCATCTGTTTTAACTTTTGTTCTGTCTGGATTGCAAGACAGCTTAGCTCCAGATCATGCAGCAGTCACTGTCTGAAAACATGCATGCTTCAAACTGTTCCATATACCTGTAAACAACTGTTCATGGGTTGGTGGTCTGAATGTCAGCAGCACTGTGGGTCTTGGCTCTTATCCACCAATGGAGATTCTCTAAAAGGCTCCAGACATAACTGGCATCCTTGAAAGACAACACTACATCCTTAACACTCTTAACACTAAAGTGTATCTCAAGTTCTAAAAACTGCCCTTTTTCCCAGCATGATTTTGTTGCTTGAGAGGGGAAAAGGGAATCTAAGATAAATAGTCAATTAAGAAAACAAAGAAAGTATTTCCCAGAGTGATTTTGAGATGTTGGCTGGCAATGGTCTGAGCAGAGGTATTGGCGTTGATTGGCATTGTGCCCTGTTTTTAGGAGAGCTAAGCTGAGAAGTTAGGCAGCCTTGGTGCTGAACTGTGCCACAGACACCACCTTCATGGAGGGATGCCTACAGCCAAGTCACTGCTCAAGGCATTCCCAGGCCTCATAGTTATTAGGGCTGTATGAGAAGGAGATATAGTCCCTTTGGATGCTGGGGCCTTTTTTAGGATCTTGAAGATCAAGAAATGAAGCAGCAAGTGAAGGAAAGTTCTATGATTTTATCTGAATAGGTATCACTATGTTACCCATGTTCTGAACCACTCAGTTTCTGGGTAGGCACAGACCTACCTACTCAGGGAACTGCATGATAGGCTTGAAATTGGCAAAAAANCTGCTTGCCCTAGGGAATGGAGAGCAGAGTGACCTGGCTAGTCAGAGAGAAGTTCACTTCTTCTACCTGATCTGAAGACCAACATCCAGAACAGTATGACCATGGATTAGGGAGTTGTTTTGAAGGCAGTGGATCAAGAAACTAAGCCTATGTTTCTGAAATACATTTTTCTTAAGTGAGGGAAGGTGATACTCACCATCCCTCCTAGTCAGCTTATATGGATTTATCAAATTCACCCAGAACTCAGTCTCTACTGTGGAAATGCTTTCTTTTGCTCCAAATATATTTGTTCTATGTTTTCATTCATTGTCATTCATTACTGGACACTCAGTCTAAGCTGTATAAATGTTGCAGATATGAAGAGACTTCACAGATGGAGGGAAAATTTTGTAATCCCAAAAGTTTGTGAGACCACCAGCACCATAGGTCTGAAAAACAAGGGCTGTGTTCTTTATTAGTACATTGCAAAGACATGGAGTTGTCAGAAGTATAGATTTGAGTATTTCTTTTATAAAGTCTTCAAAAAATAAGACATTAAAGAAATTTGCTTTGTTGCACTATGACTGAGACTAGTTGGTGGTGTCCTTTAAATCTTAATCCCTCCAGTTTAATAACTGTGAGAACTGGATAGAACTGTGTAAATCAACAAGTCCATCAGGATTTCTAAAGCAGGATGCTTCACCTGTCATGTGTTTTTTTCTTTGTTGCCTGGAAAAGGAGAGTTAGCTTTTCTGACTCATTATCCTTTCAATTGTTTTCACAAATTTAAACACCATAGTGCAAAAATAAGGAGATTATTTCTTCTATGGCTACAGAGGAAGATATCCAAGTAACACCTGGTAGTCCTGAATTTGAATGCCCAGATAATAACTTTTTCAGTGATTTAACTATGGAAATAAATGAAAATTTCTGAATCAATCTTGAACTATGAGTGAAAGACAGAACAGTTGTCTGACTAAAGCAGTAGATTCCCACTAACAGCCATGATTCTGGTAGCTCGTACTCTAACCAGTACTCTTTTTCAACTGAGACAGGTCTAACGTTGAAACACAGAGGAACTCTTCAAAGTAGTTCATTAAATGATCCAACATAATTTTCATGTTCTAATTTACAATATCTGCTACACTGTAACAGACTTAAAAAAACTAAAATGAACCATCATCCAGCCAGCCTTCACCAGTTTAATTTTAATGATCAATGAAACATACCTTTATTGGTCTTTTTATCCAACAGTTCTACATATTAAGCTGATGCCTTGAGAGACCGCAGAAAACAGAATTCTGAGCCAACTTAGTGTAGGATAAGATAAAAGGGTAGATCTTTTAATGCCCAGGCCTAGGGTGCTCAGGAACACTTGACGTGCCTCTCTGACACTGGTTTCATGGGTTTTGTAATGTTCATCCAATCCTTTGTTCACCCATCCCCTCTGTCCTGCCCCATCTGACCCCCAGCACACCCCATCAGGAATTGAGTCTGAGGGTGAGTGGGATCCCCTCTTCATCATCCTTCTATTCCTCATAGCATGTAGGGATACTTGGAGGCCTTCCAGTGTTATGAGCTTCAAGGTTGTTGGCTTATGTTTATGTCTTGTAGCACAGGTCTTATGATATTCAGCCTTCTGTCTTGAAAACAAGACTAAACAGTTACAGGAATTTCAAGGAATCGATATGGGATAGAGGTTAGAATGCACAGACATTGAACTTAAATTGCTAGAAATATTAAGTATACTAAAGTCTACACTCACTATAGTTGCTTCTAAAATCCATAAAATTTAAAAATCAAAAAACCCCTTAGGCATCAAAGTTAGGAAAACAACTTGATTATTGCCCTATAATACATCTGAAAATGCTACTATTGACATCAGAAAATTAATCTGCATATTGATTACTCACTACAAGACTTATTGGGCTGAAACTAGTTCAAACCTAACACTACCAATCTTTTGTTTAGCATTGAGTTGGGGCATAAAACCAAGTGTTAGGGAAAACCAGTTTTATTTCCAAGTATTTTATAGCACTTCAATGAGTAAGGATCCCTACCCCTGTCTCTAGACACACAAAGGGAACCTTGTGTAAAGAAACACAACCACAGCAGGAAACCAGAACAATGGCTTTCCATGTCCAAAAGCCAATTATGCTGTCAATTTGGTTGTGCTTTGAAATCTGTTGTCCACCTTGCCTACCTCTCCTGCACTACAAACAACTGCATGAGTGACCTGACACCCTTCCCAGGACCGATGAGTGGTGCAGTCCCACCGTGCCTGCTCAGTATCCCAGCAGCAGGGGCCAGGGAAACCCTGCCATGTGCAGACACAGGTGCTCCTGCAGCCAAGCCAGGCATCCCCCCCAGTGGCACGGGGTGGGAGAGCTGCCTTACACAGCGGTGCATCTCTAGAGAAGAGGTGGGAAGCACTGAACTGTGCCAAGGAAGAAGCCTTGCCAGGGGGAGGGGAGGCCTTTCAAATGCCTCCCCTGTCCATCCATCCAGCCAGGGCATAGGCTTTGATCTGCCCAGGATGACTGTGCATCAAACTGTCCCTCATTCAAATGAATCTGCCAGACAGTTGGGAGACATTCCTCAAAGGGTCACCAGCAAAGGGCTGTGGAGGAGGGCAGCTCTGGCCATGCTCCTGCAAAACGTCTACTCACAGCTTCACCACCTGATGTGATTTCCCCCCACATCAGGCTCAATTTGTATGCAAATCCTCCTTCATTTATTCTTGCTCCCTTCAGAAAGGACAAATTTAGTATAATAACTGTAATTGCTTTAATAACATGAAGAAAACGACACCTTTATGGGACCAACAATCAAAGACTGAAATTGTAATACAGCATGACAGGTGTGGAGGCATGCCACCAGCCCTGATTTTCCCGTTTCAGTACTTCTTTCATCACCTTGAAAAGTGCCTGTCTCAGTAAGCCAGGCATGTTTGGCTTGTGGCTGTAAACTCCATACCACTTCCAGCAAGTCAGGTGGGGCTCTTGTGGTAGACTCTGCTCACAAACAGTGGGCTGTGTTGGAATAGTGACTGCCAGTAGTTCCTCTGGAGGCAGATGTGGGATGCACGATCTGGTGAGGGACAGCCGCTCTCAAGGCTTCCTAAAATTGGCATCTCCCCTCAGCTCTGTGACAAACATATGGTCTACAGGTCACAGGTTCAGGCAGATGGTCATCCTTGCTTCCCATCTGAGACACAGAGCTCTCAGGAATGGTGGCCCATATCTCACTGGGCTAAACTTCTGCAGTCCTCATGCTGAACCAGACATTATCTATTTTTGGCAACTTTTTCTGGTTTAATTCTGACATTAGCAAGTGAGGACTAATTTTCAGCATCAGTCAGCTGGAACAGGAAAACAGGGACACACTTGTTCTTGCCTTTTAGGTATGCTCAAACTCATTGACTAACAATTACATTTTCTAGTTGGTATTTGCAATGTAATCTGTAATTTTGATCATAAAGGACAGTCTCAGAACTATTTCTGTAGCCATAGCCCCTGCTTTGCTGAAAGATAAATGTATCACCCAAGATCAGTTATTGCATGAACCAGAGTTCCCATTCAAAATAAGTAAATATGGAAACACAAAAGATGCTGAGAAAATGGGCCTTCATGCATACTCTGATGGAGAACGAACACAATACTGTGTCTTATCTGGAGGCAACCAGGAATGATCCTTCAGTGCCAGGGGAATTCCAGGCCTGCCTTAACAACCACTGGTACGGCACATGCATGAGGCAGGAGAAAGATGTTGAAACAGGTGTGAACACCAAGGGGTTTTATGTAAGTTATATGCAAGGAGAAATTAAAAGGATCAAATCACTAATTGGAAGTATTGACTAACAGTGAAGACCTCCTCAGGCAATATCAGGTTAGATGTGAAATGGTTCTCACAAAGTGCCTGAGAACATGCTAATTACCAGTATCCAGGTAGCATAAAATACCAATCTTGAAAGAAAAAAAGTTTCTGTTTAATTTACTTTGAACCAAACCTAAAACTGCCTCTTACAAGTAAACAGAATAAGATTCCTCATCCCACAGCAGTTTTATGAAAGATTTCTCCTCAGCATTGAGAATGTAGAAAACAAGGTATTTCTTCTCTGCAAACACTTCATGCATTTTCTTTAATTTTTGTGTCACCAATACAACTACATATGAAACCACCACATAATATTTGACCTTGATATTAAAATTCTTCAGATATCAAAAGTGAGTGTGAAAAATAGGAAAGATATTTCTGTAGCCCGTAATAGGAGAGTTCTATATTAATGGCACCTCTCAGTGGAGAAGGCTTGAACCAAAACCTCAGGTCTGCACATCATGCCAAGAAAAGGAAACAAACAAACAAAAAGCTGAAGCTATCTCAGAGGGTTACCAGGAATGCTCATGCTTCTGTTAAAGACTTTGATGCATGGGGGTTTAGCACTCTTTGTGCTACAGGGGAGAAAAAAAAAAAAGAAAAAAAAAAGGGGAGAGAGAGAGAGATAAAAGCTCTCTTTTATCTGAGAGCGAGCACTAAAGTCAGCTTGCAATATGAATGAAATTAGACAACCCCAAAGAACAAAATCTCAGGAACATACTGCTATCTTTGGGTAAACATTTGTTTGCTATATCTTTTTAAAATAATACTGTCAACTTCAGTGATTGACGATTTCACCCCATTTATCACTGACAACTTGAATTATTTTTTCAGCTGTGGATCATGTTAATTGTGGAAGCTAATAGGAAGGAATGTGAGGTAAATGGTCTCAATACCTTTAGTATATGTGAATGACTTTACCAGACTTGCAGTACTGTATTTACTGTAACCAAAGGGTCATGCTCTATATTTTGAAGACAAAAGTGAAATTTTCTGCATCAGTCACACCCCTGCAAATCATAGAAAAATATTTTTGGACAATTAGCTTTTTTTTTTTAAATCAACCTTAGTTTCAAATACTTGCAGGAAGCCTTTCAATTTTAACTGACACTCATGTGTAAACCAGAGAGGATTACAACTATCTTATTTGCAAACAAAGCAATTTAGTAAAAATGGACTAAGGCTGTTACAACTCATATTACTGACACTGAGTGCTAATTTCTTCTCTGAAGCAAGATAAATGATGAGATTGCATTTTTCATTCCATTGTTAAATAAAAAAAGCAATTTCCCAGATAATACAATTAATCAGTATTAATTTTAAATGGTGCAATCTGTGTCATATCATTCTCAGGAATGCTAAAATAAAATAATATTGATGTAGTTTTGCAAATGGATCTTTGTTTTCATAAGCATTAAAATAGACAATTTTGATAGTGGCAGAAATGGAGCCTTTGAAAGATACAATAATACTACAATTTGGGTGTATAAGCTTCTCTGGGGAAATCCTAGTATATGTGCTTCAAATAAATGAGATAAGGTGACACAGGACAAAAAATTATATTTTACAATATGTTAACAGAACATAGAATGGATTTATTTCCATACAATAAATTTTTAGAGTGGCAATCTTAATGCACAGGAGGAATTATTGCTTTAAAAGGACTGTGTCAAAGTTGACAGGCACAAAATATAACCTACTATAAAATTAAGCTTTTTACAAGATACTCTTTTGATCCTGAAAAATCTATTGACCTTCCAAATTCAAGACTCTCATATTGTTAAAACAGCAAACACTTGCTGTGTGATTGGCTGGCCATTAAACTTGTATTGGTTTTGCCAGGTATGGTATATGTAAGGTATGATTTCCTCTCTCCTGCACACCATCTTTGGGACTATGCTTTAAACAGCACCAGACCTTTTGTTTGGGATTTCCATGATTTAGCATTTCAGTTAGCAGTGATTTAAAACAACGTTATAATATAAGGCTCCTGTACTCCAATGGCCAAAGCCTCCTTAGAAAGAAGGTAGCTCTCCATGCATGGAAGCTGCCAAATCACAGAAGGACTTTTCTTTGTCTTCTTTTACTTATTACATACAAATATTTTCCAGTGCACCTTGAAGTGCAATTAATTATATTTACATGGCATAGTAATAAAACTGAACAACAGCATTTCCCCAGTGCCAGGTGGCAGGTAAAAAAAAAAAAAAGGTGCTGTGATGGTGTGATGGCTGGTTTTACTTGTTGTCAGTTTTAGGCACAATTCATGTCTCTTACTTCTTAGTATTCGGGCAGGTTATGTTGGATATTAGAAAAATGTGGTGGTTGGGCACTGGAACAGGCTCCCCAGGGAAGTGGTCACAGCACCAAGGCTGACAGAGTTCAAAAAGCACTTGGATGATACTCTCAGGCACATGGTGTGACTCCTGGGGATGGCCCTCTGCAGAGCCAGAACTTGCATGTCCTTTCCAACTGAGCATATTCTGTGATTCAGTCTATTTTCAGGCAATAAGTGTCTCTTTTCCCATAATCATCCCAAACCAGCCCTGGACTTCTTGCTAAATACTTCATCTGGGTTTACTGTAAACCTGACAATCAGATTATTAGAATACTTCTGTTCTTCCCCAGGTTATTGTCACAGGTAACTGGAGCTGCACAGACTGTTAGAACCAATATCGACGCTTGATTACCTGCCTTGCCCAGAGGGACTCAGTGATTAAAAAATAAAGGCATATTTAAGACATAAATCTCTACTGATGTGTTGAACATCCTTGATGCACAAACATACCCTCCATAAACAAGGTTATCCTGAATATATCCCATCAAGACCCACTAGAATACCACAGATTTCATTTTCCTATGACATCTGGTGAATGAACACTCAATATAGAGAGCATAGTTTGGCTTCTCTAAATACAGTTGTGATAAAAGCTAAAATCCATTACAAGTAGCTAGCATTAAGCATAAATGTCTCAGAATTATCTGATGTTCAGTCCAACCCACACAATGAAATTAGTCAGTTCACTCATGAGGGCTGAGGAATGAGAAAGGTAATGATATTTTTGTTTCTTTACCTAACAGAGTTCAGTAAGAGCACTACTTTGATTTCAGGGGTCCTTTTCAACTGCAGATACTGAAAAACGTTTGGGTTTTGTTTTCACGTAGGACACGGGACTCTCTCTTATCTTTGTGTTAACCTGGGCTCTGGATGGCTAACACTACAGCTGACACAAACAGATGTTTTTATTTGTTTGAACTATTAGGTCAAAGGGCTAATGAGTCAATGAAAATTCTTTCAAGAGCTATCAAATGAGGCATAATTACTTGGTTTTCAATTCCTATTTATATGAAACGAAAGAATTAAAAAAACAATTCTCAGTTTACAAATCTTTCATTTCATTCCTTGTCTTGGTTATGAGGCAGATTTAAAAATAGTAAAAGGAAAAAAGCATACCTCAGTAGCCGAATCAGCAACTCCAGTCTGGCTCAGCAGTGCTATACTTCCATCAGCTGTTACAACTTGCATTGTGAGAGCATCTTCTACTCAAACAGTGTTGTTTCAGCAAGCTTTTTATTTTTCCCAGAGTATATTCCTTTGCTTAATTTCTGCAACTTTTGTTTTGTATATGTACTTTGTCATGCCATTTATTTAAAAATAATTTCTAGTTATATGAATGTGTCCTTTGATTTAATATTATGGGAATAATTATAAAGATTATTCCAATCCCTGTATCACCAATAAACCTGCTGTATCATTCAGATATATTTCCAGAGTAACAACATCTTGCTGTTGAAATAAATCAGCCAATTTTTGGAAGCTTCTATTTTGTAGGTATGTGTGTGTAGATGTGTAACTATGTATGACATAGCAATGATTATACAGGAATACTTGTTTATACTTATGAGCAAATAATTTATCTTGAAGATTCCAAATCAAGGTAATATGCCCTACTCCCAACTGGCTACTTACTCAAAAAATCAAAACTTATCAACTCAATTCTACACAGTGTTTATTCTTTTTTTTTTGATAGTGGAAATTATGTATAAATCACAAACAGTAAAAGTTCCCCATGTCAGCAGTTGACCACTTGATTGGGTCAACTTCTGTGTACAGACATTGTATTTTAGTATAAAGTCAAGATAATATGGCAGTTAACGAATACTTCTCAGCTACAGTAAAGATACAAACTTTTGTAATATAAATTAATTGCCATTACAAAAAGGCAACTGTATTAAGTAATACGGTACAAAAATCTGCAACTTCTATAAATATAATGAAATGCAAGAAATTAACTGAAATACATCACAGATTTTTGTATAGCACATTTGAATAGGCAAGCTAAGATACACTTGGAGCATTACATAGCAAGAAAGAATATCAAAACCCACTAAGATTTAACTTTTTATCCATACAAACGCTAGAAGTACAAGTACAGGACATGACATGGAAGCAGTAAGTTACCAGCTCAGAGTGGGCAGACAAAGAAGTCTTACTGATGAGTTGTAAAGCATTAGGCAGCAGACAGAAGGCTGTCCAAACCAGCTGTTGTTGGATACTGATTGATAATGTTTTCATTCTGACGACTGAGACACTGCAGACAGCCACAGGTCTGAGAAGAAGCCCAATGTGGGCACACACACATACACACACATACACACAAAGTAATTTAACAGATGGCTAAAGAACATTAAAGCACAGTATCTTTTTAAAAAAGACAATGTTCACTCCTTAATGAACTCGCAGACAAAGCAGAGCCTAGTGCCCAAGTTTATTCCACCTAAATGATGAATGCATTTGAAAAGATTAAAAAAAACCAAAACAACAAACCAACAGAAACTGAAGCAATTGAGACTGGTTATCTGAATGAAAGCTGCATGGTGTTGACAAATTCTACCAGAGCCAGAGCATTCAACAACAATATAGACAAGGAAGTCTGACATGAGCTGCTATGAAAATTTTTATCCCCTCATTAAACGGTAAAGTTGTTTATAGACATTAAAAAGGTACACATCCATGAAGTCCATCTACAACACAAAACCACAGAAATACTACATTCAAAGTAAAGTTAAGTGTTGGTCTTAGCCTTCAGCAGTTATGAGGTATTGTTTCAACCTGTGGTGAGGAATGATCACTGCATTAGTAGGAAAAAGCATATTCAAAATAATTCAGTAAATCAAAATCACTGCTTCTCTGCAGTTACCATTTGCTTAAAGAAAAAAAATATTAGAGTATCAAAGGTCCTAGTCTAAGCGTCCACTGGCATATGCCAAAACCATATTCTCATGGACTTCTTGGGCCTTTTTCATGTTAGTCATATAGCACCTTCCAACTCCGAGATCACAACCAAAACGTTACTTGGAAATACCAAAGTTTTTGGACCAGACTCACTGATGGTAGAAATAAGTAAATTTTCAAAAATGCAATGCAGTTGGGCTTATGTTCATTTCCTGTATGTTTTGGTCCACCACTAAGGGAAAAAAGAAGGGGAAAAACAGTAAAAAAATGTTATTTCACATCTTCTAACTAATGGCCAATGAAAAAGTAGTAAAAGCTCTGAATCCCTCATTTTGCCTCTCACACTCCTCCTCACCACTTAATTGTCATTGCCTCTAACCAGGACAGAAATCTGGGCACCTTGTGGAAATCTGGAGACTCTGTAGCCTCTAATATCATGTCAGCTAAGAAAGCATTTGTAATTGCAAATTAGATCCAGTTCCTCCTTAAATGCAGGGAAAGGAACCTCCTTAACCCATGCAAGAGAAACTGATGGGCAGCTGCGTCCCGACTAAAGCGAGCAGAGACAACTGAACCAAAGCAGGGCTACTCTGTGCTTCAAAAAGGAACAATTCCAGTTCTTGGTTATTTGCAGAAGTATGAGGAGTGAGACAACTGACCTGGGAGGACAGAGGACAAAAAACAAAACAAGGAGATGCCCTTCAGGCTTTCTGCCTATTCTATCTCAAAATGAAAGAAGGAGGTTACCAGTTTTCCCAGATTGTTTCTGATAATAGGAAGCAAGTTAAAACAGTAGGAGCAATGCAGGAAATCCATGGAAATTGAAAAGTAAACAAAAATACCTATTAAAAATATTTTGTTTAACAAAGAGTATAATTGCAAGTAATAGAGAAGTGGCTTTTATGAGCCTTTAAAAGCTGATCTTTGCTATTTTCTTATCCCCAAATAAACTAGTGAGAAACTACAATAAACATTAAAAAAATTATAAATGCTCAGAGTGGAAAGATATGTTGCTTAAAGTCCTGAAAAATAGCGTTCTGAGTTTCAAAACACAGGCAGAATCAGTGAGGAACTAATGACACATCACTACAGTTTGTGTTTGCAGACACTCATGCACAAGGGTAGCTGAATGTGCAAGACACAGCAATCAAGGTGTGCACCAGTCCAGGGACTGCTCTGCACATGCTCTGTTGTCACTGACTCAGTGGAGAACCAGTGGCCTGGCACATTTCTTTAATGGACAAAATCGGTTAAAAGGTTTTAAAAAAATCAACAAAAGGCAGCCAAAATACTGAAAATCTGCAATGGGGAAAATGAGCAAAGGTGGACTACATTACTAAAACCAAATGGACTTTTTCTAAATGTATTACAAATGTTGTTTCCAATTAATATTTTTTTGTCTTCTAAGAAACAGCCAAAAGGAAGGTTGAAAGAATAGTCCCCTTGAAAAGTACAAACACTGGAAGACCCTTACTTATGATATAGATGTCTTGGCAATGATACAATAACAGTAGTAATCTGTGAATGAGTGATAAAGGAAGCAATCCTTATATCAAATCACTCATACTTCTAACTAGTAATAAAGCCTCCACAGACAAACTAACAGACATTTACCTTAGTTTTTATATGGAAAATTACTTTCAATGAAGATTATTACTTTATCCAACTTTTGTGTATTTCTAAAAAGTCTTTCTACTTAGATCACCTCTTTATGTCACCTAATTTTCCCCAAATTCTGTTGTCTCTGCACATCTGTTTGTTAATTCACTTTCAGCAAACTTCCAGCAAAATAACCATTTTGCTTTTGGCAAGGTTATGCAGTGACTTTAGAAGAGGACTCAACTAACTTGTCAACTGTGTTTTCACTTTGTAAAACCTCAGGACTAACCTTTGCATTTAACATGAAACTGCTTGCCTTTTAAGTATCCTATTAAGGTTCTCAGTGGTTGTGCTTTTCTGTACTATGAGGTCAGTAAACAAGATAATACTAATTAGACATACAAATCCTTTAGATGTTAGTTACTTTTTAAAATCCAAGGTAACACGTGGAATTCCTCCTTTACAGACTATGTTATTTTTGTGCATGTAAAATTCACTATCAAGGATGATCCCAACATAAGAAAGCAACATGCATTGTGCAGAAACAGTGGTAAACAAAGAGGAACTTCCTACTTCAGTAGTGTAGAGAACTTTACTGGAAATAGTTGTGTACCTGATTCACAGAACATTTATTTTAACAAAAGGACATTCGGTATTAACTCTGTATGAACAACATATCACAGCTCAGTCTTGATACCACACGATAATTAAGCTGTGTGCAGAATGAGCAGGTACAGTGATGCTTGGAGAACCACGTCTTTCTCTTGGGTTTCACATTCTTGAAGGTTCGAAGTCTCTCTCTTCTAGCAAGTTTATTAGAAGGGAGAAGCTGTCTTTTACTGCTTCCATATCATCCAAGGAGCAGGGCTTAAGAATCCAACGCTTTCCACGTGCAAGTGGCTCAAGTTCAAAATATTTTTTTATCTATTAAGGGAAAAAAAATAGACCAATATTTTAATATTATAATGACAACCCTCTATCTCACATCTAAAAACCAAACAAAAAGATTTAAAAAAAACATGTAAAAAGATCAGGATATTCATTTTTAGAATCTTACTCACAGCTGCTGTTATAATACAGGTTATATGACATGACCTGAAAGTGTTTTCTTTAGGGGTGAGTGACCTGCTTGGAAGCTACCATTCTATCCATACATTTAACAGCATGGGAGGTCTGAGGAAGAATTGTAGTGACTTAAGGCAAAGAGCAAAGCACATGAAACATTTGCTCAAAAGCATACCCAAAACAGCAAAAGTAACCAAGAAATTTTAGGTTGTTTGTATTTTAATGTTAACTCTGCGTGTTTCATTATACGCTTAATAGTAAACAATTATGATCAGAATTTGCCACCAGACTACTCTTAACTTCACAAATCAAACATCAAAAATGTACAAATCCCAAACTGTCCAGTCAAACGTGAGCTACAGCACAGCATCTCTTAGTGACCTAGGGAACCCTAGAAAAATAAAAATTCTTCCCAAAATTGGTAAGTCTAAAATTAAACACAGAAGACTAATGTTATTAGGAGAGTAATAAGTATTATCCATGAGACATGATGCAGTTTCTTGGAAAGACCAATCACTAGTGACATTTATTGCACCAAGGCAGAAACACAGACCCACAGAAAGACAGAAAGAAATGATATTAATTTGGTAGTATACTCAATCACTTTTCAAAATAGCAAGTACAATATCAAAACATGTTTTTTATATTTCTTAGGAGAAGACAGTAGCCTGCAGGTTATATTCCTCCACAGTTCACTGTTTTCATCAAAATTTTAGTCTTTGTAAGCATTTAATCCAAAAGTCTACTCATGTTTGACTTGTCCAAATAGACATTTAGCTTTTATATCCAAAACTATATTCATCAGTACTTTCTACTGTCAACAGAAATACTTAGTCCTGACAGTTTGCGCATTCCTCTTCATTGTAATTATTGCCAAATATTCTTAATTTGGCACCACAAATATGCAGCACAGTAACAGGAACAGTTACGCATAACATGGTAGGCAGTAGAGGCCCTAGACAGGCAATGGAGTAACGCTCCATGTGCAGGAGGAATAAAACAAGGAAAAGAATAAAAAGGCTTCTGAAGTCCATACAAGCTGCAGCCTCTCCACATAGCTCTTTCAGTGTCTATACAACAGTTTTGTTTATCAATGTATTCTAACAGAAGAAACTAACCGTAGTTGTATCAACTTACATAATACAGAATTCAACCATGACCATGTGGCAGGAAGGCTCTCTTATTTTTCAGAAAGGAATTTTGACCAGAGTGTTTAGTAACGAATATCAGGGGAAAAAATCATGGCTTTGAGATGAAAATTTCCGCTTACCCAGATAAGTTACAGGTGAAAAATTTTAAAATCTCTTTCCATTAAAGTAGAATTGTTTTAATAACTTTTTAAAATGTAGTCCTTCTCAAAAAAATTTTAAAATACTCTTAAGCTGAAATAAACAGGACTTCAACAACTGGCATTTTAATATCAGCACACCTACTTTTTAGCATTGCTGTCCCAGTGTCACATAGGTATTGGATATGATCATGTATGATAAAAACCAATATATTAATCTCTATAAGGGATGTATTGTTATGTCTCCTGCAGCTGAAGTGACACCAAACTGAATTTACTGAATTAATGGCACTGATCACAGTATTGGAGGAGCGGTGTAAGAAGGTTCTCTTGCCTTTTCCAGCAACAGCCTCCCTGACTGTCGCAGATGGGGAGGAAGTAAAAGCAGCACAGAAGGACAACAAAGCAAGGTGTCAGTGCAGTTAGCAGACAAAGCAGCCCGCGGGTGTTAAGCTGACAAATATGGCTGAGTAATTTGAGATGTTTCAGACCCATAACTCAGAGGATGTCCACCACACCCCCTCTACTGGAAGACTATTGCCATCAGCCCCTTGAATTCACTAAAGTCTGCCTCTTATCTTCTTTAAACAGCTTCTTGAATTAAGGCCGTACCATATGAAGGATGGTCATTACATTGTAAGGACAGTACTTGGGTTTAAAACTAGCAACACATACACAAGGAAATAGTGGCAGTATGCAGACTATCACTGGGTCTCGTGCCTTTGTGGGCAAATACAACACAGGCTATCAAGGTACCCTCTAGCAAAGAAAAATACAATGCTTTCAAGCTGTATTTCAGTGAGTGCAGATGCCAAAAGCATCAACTGATTTAGTGAAACAAATTTTGCAAGAAAATTATTTATTTGGATGCCCAATGTTGATTAAAACTTATTTTTTTCTGCTTCTAGCTGTGCAATCAAAATGTAACTAAATCAGTGATGCACTAACATAGTTTTCCACATCTAAGGAACAGTTCAGAGTATACGCATTAACAGGTCCTAGATGAATGCCAAAATTAAATTGTTTGTTAAGCAGTGGCTTTTGAAATGGGAAGTTTTGATACTCACATGAAAGCACAACTGCTTATATTCACATAAGTAACAGCTACTTCATCCATACCTTCTACAGAGAAAAAAAGATTTGCTAATTACTCGTGTCCAATACTAATTAAGAAAAATAATGCTAATTGGCTTACAAATAATAAATAACGAAACCATAAGTAGCACAGAAGTGATTTTCCACAATCCAAGGGACTCTTTGTGGTGTGTGACTATATTTCCTCATTTAAACTTCACACCACAATGGAGCGTCTAAACTCCAAGGTTTTTCAAGTGGGCTCTAAGAAACTTTGAAACTTCCAGAAAGATGCTTGCAAACACAAATATTTTCCAATTTACTATAACTTCTCTCCCTCTCAACTTAGAAGAAGTCATTCAGGTTTTGGAACAATTACGATTTTAAGACTTTAAAAAAGAACCATTTTTTTACATGCAGCAGATGAAACAACTACAGGAAAACAGATGGGCACAGATGTCAAACACTTTTTATACAGTTGAGTTTTCTACAGGAACACTCTCAGTTTTCCATCCATATTCTGTTTCTCTATTTGCATTGTGCCCTGATGACCATTCACATTCATTCCCTGCAGATTTCCTAAAAGGATGTACATTAATGTACCGAAAGGAAGCTGCAAGTCTCTGAATACTCACTCACCTAGGTAGTTCTTGCATAATTAGCAGTTACTATTTTATAGCTCCCTTCTATCAAAGTAGCACAAAAGGGGAAAGTTCCTAAGAGTGGCTCTTCTGTCCTTCCTTCTGCGTAAACAGTGAAACGATTTCTGCCTCTTCATGGGTNGCAATTCCCACTCTTCCCACACTCCACCTTCTAAGTCTCATTCTATTGGCACAATACACTAAACATATGGTTATCAAATGTTGCTTAACCTACGTGCTAGAAAAGTCAAGACACAATAAAAGGATCAGTGCCCAGAACTTCAGCTGGTGTAAATTATCATAGCAGCGTGGAACTGATGCTACTAAATTGATATACGTAAGCTGAATAACCAGGCCCTGTTGAAAACTTTTCTATGTTCTGTTACTGAACCTCATCATCTAGTCAGTTCACACACATCATCTAGTCAGTTCCTATACATTAGATGTATAGGAAAACTCAGATACTGCAATATATGAAAACTGACTAATTTCTGTTATTCAACATGGGGGAAAAAAACCCCCAAAGTGGTTTGAAAGCATTATTTTTCATTCAAATTCAAAATTTTACTACCAAATTTGATTAACACAAAAAGGCTTCCAGTCCACTGTGACTAATCTGTTGTGAACAAATACACAATTCAGATAGATACTTACATTACCAGGCTGGTAATTGGAGAATTCAATGGATAAAACATCTCTTAATTTATTGCTGTTTTACTGAACAATTTAACGGTGACAAAAAGTTGTAACAAAACGTGTATATTATATCCAAAGACTTGGTCTCATCAATGTCCCACTACGCTAAATCTTTGAAAGACTTTTACAGGACTAACCAAGTATTACTGCAAGAGGGTGACTAGAAGGGGTATGAATTAAACTAATATAATCTAATTTCCTGAAATCTTGTATTAACCATAAAACACGGTTCACTCATCTATCCCAAGTCGACATGGACAAAAAATGAAGTCATAATGGGAGATTGAGGGTCCACATATTCACATAGTGAAAGTTTCATTAAGCTATGATGCTGAGATTACCTTTCCAGACATCATAAAAATCTGCCTTTTGGAGCAACTGTTCAGAAGATGCAGGAGAGAGAGGCAATTTTGATTGCAGACTCCAGGAAACACAGACAAGCTGCCTATAACAATTCATGTGCAAATTCAATGTCTTTGGAGAAAAGAAGCCAAAAGTCCATCACATAGCATTTAGTTTTAAAAAGGGAAACTACATAAAATGAGGAACTGGCAGCTAAAAAGGTAAAATGCTTGCAGGTGGCATAGAAAAAAATACCGTAATTAGAGGCTCAGAGTATATTTATACTGCTACAGAAGACTTTAAAATAAACAAGAAAGCTTTGAACAGTTGCAGTAAGGAAAAGGATGGTATTAGAGGTAAAAGAAGTAATGTCTAAAAGAAGAAAACAGAAAACAAAAGAAAGGAAATTCTGGCAAATTAAACAGAAACCACAAATGTTGACCTACTAACCATAGAGTAGAACTCATTGCTTAAATCACCACTGATGCTAAAAAGTAAACTGAAATCCACTCTAGTTTATGTTAGTGTGCTGAACTGCAAACTGCACAGCCTCTTGAGCTGCTACACATACTTTTTGCCTGGTCCTCCTCTGAGTATAGTGATATATAAGACTGTGTGAGGTGGATTGATGGCCACTTAAATCAACTAGCTCAATCCACTGTCATACAGGAGTTAACACTTACATGCTTTTCCCTAAAAATCTGCTAGAAAGCTCCTCATCTGACCCCCCACTAGGCAAAAAGGACCTCCTGTCTGACCAGAACAGCTACTGTAATGTGTACAAGCATCAGCCAAAGTCTCATAGTGTTTATTCCTCCTACAGAGACCCTGAAAAGATACTTCACGTGTGCCTGCTCACATGTGTCTTTATAACGGTGATCTCATCCACATCTAGAGGGATCCTTATAATGCACCGATGCATCATAAGCACTCCTCCCAGAACACCTGTACCTCACATTGATTGATTCCATACAGAATGTCTGTTACATTACAGAGAGGGGAATGAAAGTGCTGCAGCAGATGAGAAGGCATGGTGATGTGCCATGGTCTAGAGTAACCTATGGATAGGGCTATTCCCAGGAATGCCAGTTCAGGTCAACCATATCAGGCACTATCAGCCATAGAAATGCCCTGAAATTCTAGTTTTTTGAAGATACCAATCTCACTTGCTGACTTTTATGTGCCAAGGAATTCAAAGTCGTTATTTACAATGTTAAGAATTTGCAACAGATTCATTACATACTATGATAATGAGAACGATGTAATTAAGATGCCTTTTCTTTATTTTTGTTTTTAATTTTAAAATATGACCTGCAGAAGTAAAATCAAAAGAAAAACCAAGTCTGCCTTGTTCAGCAATTCTGAGTGATGCCAACAATTTCTCTAGACAAAATTTTAAAACCATCAGAGAAGCCTTTTAGTACAATGCCTCACAGTCAGTGGTGAATGCTTTAGAAGTTAGCATTTCTAGTTTTTACTGCTTTCAAATTTTTTTTCCAATTGTTTTAGATTTTGCCTTTTATATAAAACCACCTCAAACACGTTCAACTGAGCTTTGTACTTAGCTTTGTAACAGACCTGGGTGATATTCTTGGCTCCTAAGTCTTTACAAAGAGGAAATAATGTACACAGTGCTTTGTGCATTTTTGCAACCTTTTTATCTTCAGTGGCCACAAGTCACAACACTTTACAGATTGCAAGAGATTGCCAGGATGCCTGGCAAATCAGCACATCTACACTATTCCAGAGAGCCTATAGTAGTGGTAAATGCAAGTGTGATAAAAGGAGGAGTGAGCTAGAAAGCGTGAAGATTTTAAAAATTAATAAGTATTCTTTTCTACAGATACACAGAGTCGTGGTTTTATGGGTCTGGAACAAACAAGATGGATGACAGGACAGAAAACTGCGGAGGCTGCAAAAGTATCACTGAGATCTGTATGTGGATGGAAGCAAAGACGAGCTTTGAGAAGCTACTAGCATCTATCTTTGCACAAGTCTTTACCGCACAATAATGTACTACAGTGCTCCTGTTTAACATCTTTAGTGATGATTTAGATGAGGGGATTGAGTCCATCATCACCAAATTTGCTGATGACACCAAACTGGGAAGGAGTGTCGACCTGCTGGAAGGCAGGAGGGCTCTGCAGAGAGATCTGGATAGACTTGAGAGATGGGCTGATTCCAATGGGATGAAGTTCAACAAGGCCAAGTGCTGGGTCCTGCACTTTGGCCACAACAACCCCCTGCAGCACTACAGGCTGGGCACAGAGTGGCTGGAGAGCAGCCAGGTAGAAAGGGACCTGGGGGTACTAATTGACAGGAAGCTCAACATGAGCCAACAGTGTGCCCAGGTGGCCAAGAAGGCCAGTGGGATCCTGGCCTGTATCAAAAATAGTGTGGCCAGCAGGACCAGGGAAGTGATCCTTCCCCTGTACTCTGTGTTGGTGAGGCCACACCTTGAGGATTGTGTTCAGCTCTGGGCCCCTCAGTTCAGGAAAGATATTGAGG
>VWZD01008225.1:46400-63409 GCA_013396695.1 Sakesphorus luctuosus
TCTTTTCCAATCCAATCGATTCTACGATTCTATGATTAGAATGTTTGGTTACATTCTGTTATTTTGTTCAAAAGAAACAGTAGATCTCATGAAGCTGCCAAAAACATACACCTTTATACTTTGCCTTCCATGTCTTATTCACCCATGATATTCTGTTTATATAAGCATGTGTTTTTCCTACAATTGAAGACATAGAAATAACATGAGAACAGCAGCATATCTATAAAGAGAAACCCAGAATTTCAGATGAAGATTCATACAACCAAGTGCTGTGCTGGAAAAACATGACAAGGGCTTACAATTATCCAACCTTAGAGTAAGTAAAACAACATCTCTTCTTGAATGACAAGTCAAACAATAAGAACGGAGAAGGAGGTTCTGTACAAAAATGCATGCAATGAAAACACAGTAAAATATTTTTCTTTATTATCTATAGCTTGAATTCTTTCTTTTACTCCAAAGAATTAATCAGAAGTGGAAATCAGACATCACATTTTTTAAGTTACTGACTGTTGCTACCTCTCTTACCCACTGTACTTTATTACATACTTTGGGTTGCCACAGATACTGACAGTTACACACCTGAAGTGTTACAATATAAAATCCTAAAGAGTAATACTGAAAATAAGCCCTAGTTAAAGATAGCTATTTGGAGGACATCTAAAACTCACACAATTTTTAACTCCACATAATGCATAGACAAGAAATGCCAATTAATTTCATATAAGGAAAATTTTCTATCTAAGTGTATTCTTAGCACATCCAAATATATTCTTAAGGTATATATAAATAACTGATTGAATTGAAGATACATTTAAACTTACAATAATTTCTTTAAATGACTATCATTGTCCTAATCTGTTAACAAAAATATCGAATGAAACATATTCAAAGAAAATGTTACAAGAAACCTACTAAAAGCTTTTACTTTACTACCAGTTGTCTCTACTGTCTGAACTCAGGTCTGTTTTTGTTACATCCTCAGTTAAACAGCTTGAGGAATACAAGTAACTAGTAGAGACTCAACACTCAAGGTCTTTAAGAAGAAATCTTTCAGAGCCTTTCAGAGTTTCTGTAGTATCATTTTTTTTTATAATCTGCAGGTATTCATGGTTTACTTCAGAATATAACACTACTGACAGAGTATGCTGACTTCAGCAGCAAAATATGCTATTTTAACTACAGATTGTGGCTTCAACTTGTAAGAAAATCTTAGACCCAAGCAGACAAGTGCTGAGATTTTACCCTCCCCAACCCCAAAAGTTTACCTGTGATGCAGAATGTCAAAATAACCTTTACAACAATGAGAAGTCCAAAGATCAAGCCTTATTATGACGTCCTTTCTGCAAATAGCATGTTTTCTGTTCAGATAAAAGTTAAACAGTATTTTCTGGAGAGGTGCATATGTGATGACTCATCTGTGTTTGCCTGAACATGTATATAAATCTAGCACTTCAATAAATAATATCTATATACCATGCCCACGTCTGCAAAGCACCAAAACACTGTACGGACATGTATTCTTGTATTAACAGAACAGAACAGTATTTCTAGGGGCTTTTGCGGTTGCTTCCCCACATCCACACTGCTGACATTGTTCCAAGTTAATAGCCAGTATGAAAAGAAAAGCCATTCAGTAGTAGCTGTGGTTCTATGAGATGTGTGCTACTATGAGCAGATCAGACAGCAGCTATGCCAATTTCTCTTGTTCTTTATGAGGTGCAGAACACAGTGTATAAGTCTAGGATGGTTTCAACCTCCATTCAGGTCCTTTGCCAATGGAAGTATTATTCATTAAGCAAAGTCCACACAGAGGACATAGAAGCTCAGAACTAACTGCAATTAACTATTTCTTGTTCAAAGGCAGAAACTGTGTAAAAAATTCATTTTTGAAAAAGTTAACATGAAATATTTGTAAAGCAAAAAGAGTTCCCAGAGACCAGAGAAACTGTTATTACTTTAAGTCAATTAAGGCTTTCCTTTGCACACTACAACTATGGAGTACCTTTACAGCATCATTGAAAAGCCAGACTATTTTTGAAGGAAAGCATCTCAAGGTGGGTACTATGTTCTAGTGATATCCCAATTATCACGACTGTATCAATGAGAAACAAAAGCAGATATTTGTCGAGTGATTCCAGCAGAAAGGGAAAACTGACTTATGCAAGCTGACAGGCAGCTCCTTCGTTCTACCCCTGGATTTGACTTGCAGTTTTACCAACAGGCCCTAGTGTTACACCTGGGATAAGCATCTCCTTGAAAAGGAAATCATATCTATCAAATAAATAGCTGACATTTACTGTTTATGAAGATAAGGATACTAATATCAGTTGACTAAAATACCTTAATGCAACAGATTTTCTAAGCACTCTCTACTCACCTTATAGAGTAACCCACATATTCAAAGTTGTTGTCTAATGAAGGTAAAATCACCTCTTTAAAATCTGGGTTTCTGGTGCTCAAGGTAAGTCATAATTCTGTCTATTTGCAATTGCTAATTTAGTTTTCATTACATTAGAAATCACCATATGCTAAGTTTGCTGACCACTAGCAACAAGTTTAAAAGTTATCATCCCCAGCTTCTGCAGAACATACTGAAAATCTGCACCATTTTACCACTTCTTGATAATGAACTATTACACATGACTGTAGCTAAAAAGACCTTAAGTAAATACTCCTTACTAGGCCAGGAAAGGTTCTGTATACTGAAGTTAACAAGTTTAAGTTTGAAACAACCAATTATCCTGTCTGAAACACAGGCTTGTAAAACTCGCAGTTACTTGTAAAACGGTCTGCTACACACGAGTAAGATGTTGTTTAAATGACTTGTTTGACTAGATGCATTCACCATGAAATTGATTCTTTTAAAGCATTATTTTTAAACTTGATACAAGTTAACTGTGTAAACTGAAAATGGGAAAAAATCTGGCATTATAAAGCGTAGGGTTCAGTATGAGTTTAGTATTTTATGGGGTCGAGGGTTACTTGAATGAGAAACTCATCAAGAACAAATACTGTGAGGTGGTAATTGAAAGGTTTAATACGATTAAAATATTCTGGCATTTCTATGCCAAAATGTGTGGTATAGAATCTAGTTTTCTATCACCACAGCCTGTGCAGATCCAAAGTAGTACAAAGGCGATAAAACAACAAACAGAACATCTTTCAGCCATAAGCATCAAAAATAAATCTGAGTGATTTTTCTATAGTCTGGAAGTAGCCCTATAGTGTGGCTTTATACCTGACACTTCCAGTTAGATTTAGCATTATTATTGTTATGCCTATTATGTGATGGCTGGCATGAGAAGGGATACTTAGCAACAGGTTACTGAATATTCCTCAATCTCCAGCTCAGGGATGCAGTTTTCATCTTTACAGTGGTCCAGATTTTAAAGAAAAAGAAACCATTGTAAGGAAGCCTTGGTTTTGAATATATTTTTAAAAAGCCCAAAGCTAAAAAATATGTTCTCCAGCATTTTAGATCTGAATGTTTAACATGGTCCTATAAATACAGACAGATAGATCATGCCAGCATTTCTGAACAGATTAGAATTTGCAAAGTAATGTTTTATGTTTGCTTCCATAGCTGGAAAATGGTTCTATTGTTTTATAATGAATCAGTGTACTAGCAGTATGTTGCTAATAATTCACAGATGCTTTAGTGACTTGTAACTAAAAAGGTCTACTTGGTAAGAGCTAAAATACTAAATCTTACTAATGTAACATTTCTAATTGTCCTCTCAAAAAAGAAGGTACCTTCTCAAAAGATAGAACTAACAATAGTTTTTCAAAAAAATAATACTACAAAGTATTGCTCCAGAAAAGCTGGAAAAGATGCCATGTTGCCTACTGCAAAACTGTTTTGGAGATGAATCAAATTCTCGGACTTTCAATTAGTAAGTATTTGCAGATTATACAGCAGTTTACTCAACATGCAGTGAAGAGTGCCACCAGCCACACTGTTTTATAAGCCCAGCTGTAGACAGATTAATAGAAAGGACAGTGTTGTCATCCTGTCAGTCAGACCACAGGCAGTGCAGAAGGAATTGGAGAGGGGAAGTACAGACAGGTGAGAAGAGATCAGCCATATAAAATGGCTTTAGATGACTTACAAGCAATAAAACATCCTTCTTCTAAAGATCTTCTAAAGATGCCTAATCCATCACAGCAGAAATGATTTCATAAAAAAAAAATTCTAATCCACTTGGTGGTGTATCAGCTTGATGTTAGCCAACCAGAAAGCACAAATATGGGAAAGGGCTTGACAGAGTTTGAAGTAGAGTATTCTGAAAAGCGGACAATGCTCTGAAAATCAAGATGGAACAGTGACATTTGTCACAGGAATAAAAAATGGTTCATTTTTTCCCTTGATAAGAGTTGAAATATATTAACAGGATCTGTCAGTAAAAATAAGGCATAAATTCAAGCAACTGGTTTTAGATTAAAGACAAATGCAGGACAAAGAAGTACAATTGGATCCTGTAAAAAAATCCATTGGCTGATGGTCTGAATAGATCTTCAGCTATTCTTGTGAGAGTGGAGAGAGCAGTTCTGCTCATTTTATCCAAAACACATGCAAGACCATAATGCTTCTAGTATGATTTGTATACTCCATCTTTAATTAAAGGTCAACATATGTGAATTTTCTGAATTTCCTGAATTTTACCGTAAGTGTTAGATAAAACACTAAGTTCTTTCCCTTTTAGACTTATCTGTATTTACGGATACAGTATAGGAAAAGACCAATGTAACTACATTTGAAGTTATATTGTTTTTCTAATACAGTCTGGACACTCATAAAGCATATACAAATCAATCCTTATTTCTCTGAATACAGTAATTTACCTCATACAGTGAATTTTCTATCCTGAAGGGTAAACATGAACAATTCAATTATTTGCTTTTCATTACCCAAAGTATATGATTGATCAGCTAAGTGATTTGGTTTGCCTTCTTCACTGGATGACATTTTAAAGCATGCCAGTAATAGAAAGATAACTCAATAAACAACACAACTTGTGTTACTGCACAAATATCCTGGATAATATGTAACTTCTCATTCTCAATTTTCCTTTCACTATGAACACTCAGAGATAGTAAGTTTATTATTTATGCAGTTGACCATGCTTGATTGCACTTCAGTTATGAACTACAGATTAGTCTACAAGCAAGAACATCTCAGTTTGTATTATATACAAAGGTATAGCGACATTATCATTAAAATGGCTGCACAAAAATGCACAGCTGAAGCAAAAGGAGAAATTCAAAGTCTTGTTAATGTCCTATCCAATACTGTTATGCCTCGTTAAGCACTTCCAGCATCTTGGTATGCTACAAAGAAGTAAAAATACTTGGTCAAGATTTTTTTTTAAAGAATAGTCCATCTATCTACAACAAGTACCAATCTGCAAAGATATTTAGACACCCAGTGCAACAGAAACCCATTTTATAGAAAATGACCCCACATTATGGTCTTACACTTTGATATTGGCACATACTTGCCACTTCCACTTTGCAAGACATTGTGACACCACAGTGATGTAGAAGATGCTCTTTCTGATACAAAAAAATCTGGAACATTTTGAACCTAGTTTGTACTTAAAGCCTAGGATACTCAGAAGCAGGAAATTGCAATGAGAAAAATTAGTAGAGAGACATGAAAAAGAAAGACAAAAATAATTCCTTTGTCTACAATTGCTAGCATGAATATATTTTACGACCATGATCTAGGCCACCTTCCTAGAGAAAAAAGCTTGTGCAAAGAAGTGGAGGTCAAGCCTAGAGTGATACGGTTCACTGAATGACCAAACAGAGGTTTACATATTTCCTTTATGGCTGCTGGCACTGGTTTTGGCCTAGAAGCCTCTAATGAACAAAGAGAGCTCTGATCCCTTCTGGAGCCATTCATATGTGATTAAGATCCAACAATACAGCACTTTGATCAACTGAGCTACAGAAAGATTGGATGTTTCCTGAAGGAGTCATTTCGGGTGAAAAGGGAGGAGAAGAAAAGAAGAAGACAATTTTCCTGATCAGGTCAAACTCACTGAGACAGCACTCTTCTCACATCTGACATGCATTGTACTCTCTTGAGAGTTTTGAAGCTTTGGAAAGATGACAGATGACTGAGGTATGGAAAAGAGGAGTGAACTGTGGTATCAATGTATCAAACTCAAAGAATAACTTTTTGAAGATGGAATAAGATCCATTTTCAAGAGAAGAAAATTGAGTTAGCTTATAGAAGGCATATTGCAACAAAGGACATAGAAATGTACAACCATTACATCAAATTGGATAGCATCTTTCAAAGACATGTTTGAAAAGCTTGCATTACCATAGTCAGAAATACATGCCTCTTCATTCTGATGTAGCTGAAAACAGGAGGAGATGTATGGGTAAGTCTATAAAAAAATCTCAGAGAATGAACACCTGGTTCCTTGAAAGTAATCTTTCTATCTTGACACCAATACACTTCACATAACCCAAGAGAATTAAAGGCCTGTTTGAAGTTAGAAGAGCATGTTCATGACACACCATTTGGAGAGTATTTACTTTTTTTCAGCAGACATAAGTATTAAGCACAGGTGATGGATTCAGATCCAGGGGAATGAACGGAGGCTGGAATGTCTAGACAACCAGGAAAGCATAACACAGGTGTGACAACTGCTTGACTATCACATTCCAGCATTTTCAGTATAAACTAAGTAACTTTCATCATCTGTTGATATAAAAGCAGAAGAGGGAAAACATACTTGGCTTTGTCTACTACAAATGTCTACTCCTAATAATTTATTTTGGAAGCTAGCTCTCCTCTTCATATTTGGGTTGGATGCTTCCAAGCCCACCTGGGGATGGCTCAGCTCTCTGGCTATCCCATGCAACAGTTCTCAGTTCAGAAAACACTTTAAATTATTTGTCACTGGTTTAGTCAGATTGCTCATACTTGAATGCTTTTTATGTGTTATATTTTTTTCCGCACAGAAGATAATCTCTAATTAATAATTTAATTTTAATCAACTAATTAAAAATGTATTAGAACACATTTGCTATTACAAATCCATGACATGGAGACAATTTAACAAATCCATTAGACAATTACAAATACAATGTTTGGAATTACAAGACAAGAAATCAGTCCCTTTTGAAAAACCAACAGTGGTTGTTCCCCAGGACTGACCTGTGAATTAGCAGAGGGCCAGAAGTCTGGACAGCAGCGGTCTCCCATGACATTTACAAAGCTGCAGTTCATTAATATTACAGCCAAGAGACGAACTTGGTCTGACAGACCAAAACAACTTATTGACCCTACTTAGAATAAACAAAATAGGCTTAGATGTCAATGGCAAGTAAGCAGTTGCTAATTACTGCCAACTTGCAACTGGACACAGCAACACCTTTGCTTCAGAAACTTCCTACGGACACACACATCTGATATGTTTGACTGCTCTTCTTCACCTTTAGAAGTTTTCCACTTTTCAGAGTTGTCTGTACTGAGAAAGTGTCCCATATGTAATTGTGTGACAATTTTCATTCTTTTCATTCTATAGTGTGTCTTGGAAAGTCTGTTTTCTTCTTTTCTAGTGACTGAGGAACTGATTTTTTGACATTAGCTTTCAAACCAAAAAAAAAAAAAAGGCATTATCTCAAACATTGTTATAACAGATTATGATAATTAAATTGCGTACAGAGTACTAATGCACTGCAGCTGTATAGTTATGCCCAGCTTCTTGAACAGGCTTTCCCAGAAAGCTCTGTAACTTCCTTCCTGATTTAAGTTCAAAGTAAAAGACATAGCAAACTTTTGACTGAACTTGTCTAAACTACATGTGCAAGGTAGAACTTTCACTTGGAGAGCTGCCAGCCCACCTTTGGCTCCCAGCAACAACCAAATATACAGCTGCAGTCCTTAGGCTGAAGGATGAGAATTTTGCATACCAGCAGCAGTCAAATAGAAAAACGTTTACTACCAGACTCCACGCATAAAGGTTTACTGTCTTTGCTTTGACTGGCCACCTGGAATAAGAGGAGCAAATTTTCTTTACATTCACGGGCCATGAGCAAAGTCTGCTTCATTTGCTATTCAAACTTCACTGTAGCAATAGAATGGTCCATGTGACTCAGGAACAAATGCTGCAGGACTGATGCCCCTCCACAAATGCTGGAGTCCCAAATGGTGACTAGAGCTCCAGCTGTGGGCTTACATTACAACAGTGAAGTTTGCCTGGCAGAAGTGGAAGAGAGCTAAGGGGACTAAAGAATGGGGNGGACACACACGGTTTTTAAGAATTTTTTTGTTTTTATAATTCAGCTCAAAAGAGAACCCAGGAAGGTAGGAATGGGTGAAGAAATAGTGGTGGATAAAAGCAACAGACAGCAAAAGATAGACATGTTCCATTAGAAACTGAGGGAAAGATACAGAACTCAAAGCAGAAAGTTCAGATCATGACTAGTTTCACATTAATTATGTTTATTGGAGATTGCTAGAGGTCAATATGAGACATTATTGTATAAGACCTCCATCTTCATTACAGCCAATCATTTATCTCCAGTGTTTCCTATTCATTTCAGAAGTCAGCTGAAATCTCTCATTCCATAAAGCCCATATTTTGGGTCATAATCCAGGGTTTAATAAAAGTATTTTGCAAATAGTACCAAGATGTCAAATGAATACCACACTACTCCCTGTCTTTCAGAACCACCTTAATCTGAAAAAGCTTCAACATGAGCAGACTTTTTATGATTGATGCTCATTAATGCAAGTACCAAATGCAAACCACTTTATTATCCATGCTAGTTCAACAATATTACTGCCAAGTGCAAGCCATCATCATGATATTCCCTGAAAGCATAGTTAATAAAACAAAATGGTAATACATACCATTCTCCTATCCACTTACAGGTTCTAATATTCTGTTAACAGAATATCTACAATCCTATAGATAATCATATATATCACACATAGGTGAAACATTAAAACCATGAAATTAAAATCCAGATCTTGGATTTCTTTTTCTTTTGGTAAACTCATAATCCTTGAGAACTTTGAGTTTAGGAAATTTTGTTACTTTACTTCTTGATTGCTTCCCTTCATTCTAAGGGCATCACTTAAGCAGGCATAAACAAGCTCTAAATTAACACAAATTACAATAGGGATACCAGCTCTCTTTCTTGAAAACGACTGTTGGGTTCTTGAAGATTTTTGTGCAAGAATATCATCTGTTGCTGGAGGTACTAATGAAGGAAATATCATCTATCCCTATAAACTAAATAAGTATTATTTTCCCAGATTTTGAGATGGAAAGTAGAAAGGAGAGATCAAAATTTTCATGGGCAAGTTATTTAATCAAGTGTTTGATTACAAATTTTGAGCAGTTCCACTCAGCGGGGTAAATATTTCACTTCTGACTCACAAGGAATTTTGTCCATTTCTTCCCACCCACCCCTGTCCCACGTATGTTGGAGTAAGCTCAGCCAGGTAATGGCTAGCCAGAAGGAAAACAACATTTCTTTTTAGGAACAGACACCAGCTCAGACTTGTTCTTTTCTGAGTCTGTGCCTTGGAGAAGTTTAGGAAACTTGTCATTTCTACACAGAAACTGACTCCTAAAATAGATTCACTTACAAACAGGCTCTGGCAGCACCTGGATCTGGCACATCTTGTGACCACAGAAAGGGAATGAGACAGGTGACTTGGTAAGGAGCTGTGACATGCTTCTGGATTTTCCTTAGAACTCCTTGTCTTTTAGGAAAACATAGGAAATTTTCAGTGGTTATCATCTAACCATTTAGTAAATTCCTTATAAAGGATTGAATATATCCAAATTCTTACTCAATTAGCTAGTCAAAGTTAGACTGCCAGCCAGGTAACAGCAAAAAAAGTTGTAGAGGGTTGGTTTGCTCTGGCAACAAAAGTAACCTACTTCTCGTTAGATCATAGAATCATAGACTCAGAGAATGGCCTGGGATTGGAAGGGACCTAAAGATCATCTAGTTCCCACAGTCCTGACAAGTGTAGGGATGCCACCCACTACACCAGGTTGCTCAGACCTCCATCCAACCTGTCCTTGAACACTTGTGAATCATTCACTACTTCTCTGATGAACCTGTTCCAGTGCCTCACCACCTCCAGATTAAAGAATTACTTCCAATTACCTAATCTAAACCTACCCTCAGTTTAAAGTCATTCCCCCTTGTCCTGTCACTACATGACCTTGTAAATGGACTCTCGCCACCTTTCTTATAGGTTCCCTTTCAGGTACTGGAAGACCACAATTTGGTAACCTCAAAGGCTTCTTTTTCAGGCTGAACAAACCCAATTCCCTCAACTTTCCTTATAGGAAAGGTGTTCAATTCCTCTAATCACCTTGGTGGCCTCCTCCAGACACACTCCAACAGGTCCATGTCCTTCCTGTGCTGGGGACCCCAGAGCCGGATGTAGCACTGCAGATGGGGTCTCACCAGAGCAGGGTAGAGGGGCAGAATCACAAGTGCACATTGCTGGTTCATGTCTAGCTTTAATCCACCAGCACCCCCAAGTCCTTCTCAGCAGGGCTGTCTCGATCTGCTCATTCCCCAGCCTGTGTTTACACCAGGTGTTGCTCCAATCCAGATGCAGCACACAGCACTAGATCTTGTCAAACCTTGTGAGATTCCCATGGGCCCATTTCTCCAGCTTGTTCAGATTAAGTGTTGGGAAGCAGTAAACTAGAATAATTTAGAAGTATGAAAAAAATAGGATTTTTTACCAACCTCTTTCCCAGTATTTACTAGTATAATGAATTATAGATTGTAAATACAGTAATCCTTCTTACCTACATCTCTTAAATTTTTCACGTAACTGCAATATGTCCATATAAAGTGTGACTTTTTTTTCCTTTCAGGAAAGCTTGAATACATAAATTCAAATTCAGTGGGTTTAAAATAGAACAAAACCAAGTTTATACAAACCACGTTTTGTTAGCAAACATATCTCTTATTTCTATGGGGAAATTTATGCATAAAGAATTGCAGTACGTTGAACAAATTTTTGCCATTTCCCCACATTTATGTCTATATTAGGAGTTCCAGTGCTATGTAAATGTCGTATGTATAGTTGTTCAAAAGGTAGCTGAGACTTCTGCTTGGCCTGAAGCCAAGAAGACAAGATTCTAATGCCCATTAACAGTGCATCATGACTGTGAATTAAAGAATCCTGTGGAACCATAAACTGTCTAGAAAGAAAATGAGAAAAATAATAAAATTTGATCAGAGGGTTAATATATTTTTATTAGTGCCTGGCAGCAGACTAGTAATAGACCATTTAAACATGTACAGCAAACTGTCTTGTGTCAGATGCATAGTGGTGAAAAAGTCTGCAGACAGTAGAGTATTTACACTCTAGACAGGAGTAATAATAACAAAAACCCCCAACCAACCAAAAAAACAGCCCACCCCCCCAACCAACCAAATAAAAACTGAACAGAACCAAAAAACCCCAACCAAACAAAAAACCTACCCCAACAAAAAACCCACCCCAACCAACTGACCAACAACAACAACAACAAAACAACCACAAACCAAATGAAAACTCCACCAAAAAGAAACAAACAATCCAAACAAACAAAAAAACCAAACTGTACCACTGTCCCCCCGTCCCCCCAAAAAAACCCCAAACACACAAACCAAACCTAACTAGACTTCAATAGCTCTCATCTGTATTTATCAAGCTGATATTCTCTGGAATGTAGAGATTTTCTAAAAGAATCAAAACATTACCAAATGTTTCCAGTCTATCAATGTCAATAATTACATAGTAAGCACTGCTGGAAACTAAATTCCCACATTAAACTCCCAATCTAAAAAGCTCAAAACATGACTACCCCCACCAAACCCCGTCTAAACAAGGTAAAAATAGCTGTTCTATACAAGGAAAATCATCAGATGCTGGAAGATGAATGCTGCAAGCTAGAACTGTGTCTCTGTCAATAGCTGCAAAGGGTAATATTTTCGAATACATCTGACCCATTAGTCAGACATGTCATAGCAATTCTCAGAAATAAAATTTTTAATTTTTTCCTAATAGAATATAAAATCAGTATAGAATATTTTGTAAGTTAGATTTTGTATTTTCTCAAACACTTGGGTCTTGAGAAGCCAGATTTTATGGTTGTAGAAAGTCTTGTGCTTATTTGCAAAAAAGACTGTATTTTAAAAAGCAAGGATATTTAAGAAGTTCCAGCCTCTTTTTTTGCCTTTCCCATTTAAGTTTCAGTGGCATTACAAAGCTAATAGTAATTAATTTTAGCTACTAACACATTTGAGAAGTTTGTGGATTTGGAGCTTATGAACACAACTGAAGATTCTCCTAGTAAATATAAACAGAAAGTCAGAATTTAGCTGACTACGGAAACATTAACGGTAAGCTGTTGTTGTCTTCCTCCCTCACTAACATGGTCTTACTGTTTACTTGTTAAGATATTTATATATATTTATACAAAATTTAAAGACTGAAAGGAAAAACTTCAAAGAAAAAAAAAGAAAATAAACATGACCTGTTTATCCCTCTTCATTCCTTCCCCTCTTCCCCTCAATCAAGTGCTTTTCCTGTGCTTACCTTGTTCTGATCTTTCAAATCCACCCAACTGGACAAGAACCATCTGCTGCAGCACCACAGCCCACAAGGCCAGGAATAGCATGGAGAACCATAGCATCACTTAGCCAACAGGCTGTTTTCTCACGACTGCTGAATATGTGTCCAAGAGCCAGGTCATACTGCCTTCCATCTCCCACAGAACAGATTGCAGTGACTCAGGATCCTTCTGGGTCAGAAGTCCGCTGGGCCAACTTGCTACTGCTGTATACAGAACTAATTCACCCTCTTACAGCCACTTCACCAAGCCTATTTCCCAATAATTTAAATGTCTTCTGGCAGACAGCTATGACAAATAAATGCCTTTTAGCAGCAAATTGAAGCAAAGCTTTGGGTCATTCAATGAGAACAGACATGCAATTCAGTTTAACACTGGACAAACTGTTTTTCTTAACATGCTTTTTTCTTAAATGATGATTCCCTAAATTACATCAAATCCTATAGTGGTATCACGTTTTCTTTGCATTTCCTGAGGACCTCTTGGAACTATACACGGGGTTCTAATACTTTGCTGTGCCAAAGCAATTCTTATTTTAGTAATTTGATTATTCCATTTTAAGTCAGTAAAGTAGGCACACATTCGTGTGAGTCCACTTAACAAACAGACTATAAAAAGATGCAAAGAATGGGAGAGGTTACTGCCAGAGAGATAACACCTTTAAATAATAAAAACTAATAAACTCTACAGCAGAACAACTCATGTAAAATTATAATGTATGTTTCCTTTTTGTTTCCTGATTAAAATATTAGTAGAACTTACTTTTGGCAATTAAATCATAATAAGAAAGATGTTTGTATACTGAGCTTCCCTTATATTCTGCTCATCCACTCCCTAAACACACATACTAAGAAGACAGACATTAACAAAACTGCAAAAAGGTCCAAACAACTCCTAAAATAGCCTCAAAACCATTTTCCTGAAAACGATTCAGGTACCACCTGAAGTTAACAGAGGAACTTTCCTATTGGTACCTGATATGGAAGCAACTGAAGATGTGAAATCTTCATACAGAAAGACAGCTATACTACACACGTTAAACAGTATTGTCTTTCCTTGATGTTATTCTTAACTGATAGCAGTATGAAAAACTCATTGAGAGCTCCTGTATAAAGCAATACTGTGACTAATTGGTATCATAAATATCACATATTTTTCCAATTAAAAATATGACCAATAATTCCATTAAAACTTTTGTACTATACTAGAACAAGTTTGAGATACATGAATTGAAGTACAGGAATAGTGAAATGCCTTGTTTCCCTACTTTAAAAAGTATTTTAAAAGCCAGTATAAAATTCTGGAACATCACAGCAAGACTGAATTCAATACATAATAATTTAAAAATAAGAAAAAGGAAGCAAGGAAAAAAAAACCAAGGAAACTATTTCCCCAAGCAATTGTGATGTCTGCTAAAGGACAGAAGGAAGGTGACTGGTAGCATCAAGATACATGATAAATCTAAAGAATCTGGGAAACACTGTGCTCTGTACACCTCCATTACAAATTGCAAATTACTTTCAGTAGTGCTTTTTTATGCCTGAAAAGTGTTCCAGCAGTTCCAAACACAGAAGAACTTTAAAAACCACACACAACTTTGCTGGCTGCTTGTCAGATCTTTTTGTTATTGACAGATGTTTTCTTAATAGTTATAGCAAAGTTGATTTGTAGACTGAAAAAAAACCAAACCCAAAACCAAACCCAACAAAACAAACAAACCACAACAAAACCAAATCAAACCAAACAAAAAGATGAAGACTTGAAGCCTTCCTAGCTGATCTGTACACAAATTTCAGGAAAGATGGTAAAAGCACTTCATCTGGGATAAATGAGGAGAAAAGCACAGCAGAAGTTGTACCTTCAGACAATGATGTTCTTTTTCCAACCCAGAGATCTCTGGTTCTTTAACTCTAAAAGGTATGTGGCTCTTCACTGACAGCAGCCTTCTCCTTTCGAAGGCAAAAAAAATCTTGTGCTAGTGAGAAAAGAAGTCTGTATTGAAAACCAATCAGACACCATGGGTCACAAAGTAAGAAATTCTTACACAACGGGCTGTGAGACAGAAGGGAGTGCTATTAATCTGCTGCACCTCGTGGCTCTTCTGGCTGCTCCTGTTGGAGAATCAGGATGAGACTTAGTCCACTGCAGGACTACTGAGGCATGCAGAAAGTAGAGCACAACACAGACAGCAGTCTGAAACCAGACAGCTACTGTGGTACCCAAGCAATTATTTCTGCATCCTGGCTTTCTGTATCTTCAGGCAGGTTATCTTAAGCTCAGAGGAGCTCACTTTCAGTTTTAAAGGCACTGATGCTCCAAAGCAAATATTCTGAAAATGAATGCTGAGTCTCAGTAACTACCATAAATGCTGTAATAATGAAGAAAGAACTGTTCATAAAGACTGTGCCCTCCCCTGCTCCCTGTGAGGGCAACTACAGGTTTAACTGCAACTATTCACGTGTGAAGATCTGCCAGGTTATGCTTGCTTATAGACTGCTCATGCAACAGCAGTATGACAGAGTGCAGAAGTTCCCAACTGAGAATAAAGAGCTCTTGGGTAAAAAGAAAGAAATGTCAATCTGAAGAGACTGAGCTTTTTCTGATGGGAATATCCCCAATGAAATTCCTCCAAATCTAATGCGTGAGACCACATTGTTTTTAACTAAGAGCTCAGGAGCTTGATTTAAATTATTTGCAGGGAAAAAAAGCCCAACAAAATCCAGATAAATATACATAGAAAGTTCATTAAAAGAATACCAGCTGTGTATGAACTAATCAACTACCTCAAAAAACTGATCTACAGAAATAAAGGCCAGCATTTTTTACTCATTCCAAGATCTAGCCATTTGTTGTCTGATTTGTCAAAGTTCTTAGTGTTTTGCGGCACTTTCCAGATTCAGAGTGCCTACTGAGTCTTTGATTGAAAATATTTACCAAAGAAAGTTTCTCTCAAGTCACATATCAAGAAAAGAGAACCAAGAGAACAACACTAGGTTTCAGTGATCTATTTGTCATTAGACAAAACAATGTATGATAAAGGCAGTCAGAGAGAGAAGCATTCAATTATTTCAACCAAATACTTCTTTGTGCATAGCCTTGCACATCCTTCCAAACAGATCCTATTCTCTCCTTGAATTAGCACTAGTAGAGACCAGAATTGAATAGAACATTAAGTAAAATTCCCATATTCAGTAAGGTTTAAGCACATGCTGAACTTCAAGTATTTAAAATGTACCATTAGTGTATAAAAGGAGCTTTAAGGACCAGAGATGGGACCCTTATCATCCTAAAAATAAGTTCTTGTTTAAGAGCTCTGCTAAATCAAGGCTTAAACACTAATAAGTATTATTAATGGCTGATCTCTAAAAGAACCCTTGCTGAATCTTACTCTTTTGCCATACCACAGAAGTATCTGAATGTACTTCACCCTGCCTGATGGCCCATTTTTGGCTCCCCACACTTGATACTACACTCTGTGAAGAACATCTTTCACAAAGACACTGCAGAGGAATCTGTAGAAGGAAGGTTAACAGCCAACAATGTCAAGTGCACGGTATCAAATGATCTGCATTAATATTTCACTAATGGAATACCAAAAATAATCAGGAATTAATTTATGCTGGATTTGGCAAATGAGATGCCTACAGTTACATTCTTAACCCAGATTTGAATGCTGACTTGAGCACTGACTGGCCAGTTTTCAGAGGTGTTGAGAACTTGCAAAGCTCAGGGTTTCAGAACTCAAACATGCCATTTTGTTGAAGTATCTAAATACAAATTATGTAACATAACTGGAGGTTAGGCTGACTTGCTTTAAGATGCTATTTATGATAAAATTAAAATTGGTCACTATTTTATTCCAATTAAATGACTGATGGAAGCACCCAAAAACATGTGGTGACTTTGTCTTTTATAGCTGCATGGAACCCCAACACTGTAGCTACCAGAAACCAAATTTCAGTATCTAATATTCTCTACAGCTACTTTTCAACATGGAAACAGAAAAAAAAATAGCATTAGCATCCTTTGTTTTGTACAGTTTTGAATCATTTTTGGGAAAGATGATTGTAAATCAATTGGGCAAAGACAACATTTCCATAGATGGCCAAATCACCCCACAGCTGAAATGACTCCACACAAGGACTAAAAATAAAACAGAATTATGCATGAAACTGATGTGCTATCTATTACAAAGTGCAAAAAGAATGCAGCTCACACTGAACACAAACCATTGCATGCTCAAAAGGAAGACCACATCATCCTACATCTAGTAACCAATAATGTAAAATCAACAATTACAAGTAAAAAAATCATTATACAAAAGTCACTTAGACACAGGTACACACAGAACTCGGTATAGCTGGTCACTGTCATTTACTTTTG